>JACBWW010000015.1:16778227-16892790 GCA_020086605.1 Lanius collurio
AAGCTGCACCCATGGATGACCCCTGTCCAGCTGCTCAATAATGCATTAGGACATCTGTCAATATGGCTTTTGTCAATGAGCTGCTGTCTACAGCAGGAGTACCTTTTAACATGCAGGAAGCGAAAGAGCTGTGGGTGCCTGCTGGACAAAACCGGATGCTGTTACCACCTGACTTCATAATAAACCAAGTTATGGTATGCTGCCAGTGTGAATTTTCCTGCCAGGCTCTTCTGCTTAAGCAGTTAACAATGGCACAAATGTGGGTTCAGCATCTAGGCCGGCCATGATAAAGTCATTTATACAACTTATGTGGGGTTATTTCTGGTGTCTGGTGACAGGCGTTTCAAGTTTCAGAACTAACAAAATGGATTCTCTTCACCACGTGGTGTTTTATAACACAGGCTGAAAATTATATTTAACACATTTGTAAGTGAGAGGCAGTGATGCAGTCACTCACTCTGCCTCGATGGAGACCCAACAGGACAGCAACTCAAACATGGGGGCTATCATTAGTTTGCAATGAATCTCTCTCACACGTGGCTTGCTGGAGCTGTGTGACAGCATCTCACAAAGACAAAAGAGAAAGCACCCCTAGTATGCAGAGGGAAGAACTGGAGGGGAAAGATCCACAAACCATTGAGGGGTGAGAGTAAAAAGCAGCTGAAACAGATGACTGAGGAGAAAGGAACCCTGTAATTTTGCGAGGACTCAAGTGAAAAGCATGTGAGACAAAATACTCAAGAAAGGCTTATAATTATATTTTTGGAAATGGAGCAATTAGTAGAGCAATAAATGTAACCAACATTTTCAGTGCAGGTGAAAATGGCAGAGATACATTAGTGTGGGAGAGGTGGCACAGTTTCATGGAAGAGTATCACAGGATGGGAGAAGGAGCAATCCATAAAGCTGCCCAAACTATTCACTGTGAACCAGCACACTTGGAAAGCAATGAAAATAAATAATTCTCCTTTCTTTTGGAAAACACTTTGTAAATCAGTATATTAATCTGAGTCCTCAAATGACTTATTTTCTGCAATATGTGTTCCATGTGGACAAATTGTGAGATAATGAGACCCATCTTCCTGCCTCAAACGTGCTACTGTCATACTACATTCTCTTCCTGATCCCACCACCTGTAAAATGAGAATAATAGTACTCTCCTGCTCTATCAGACCTCAAAGATAAAGGCTCTGATTTTGCAAGGGCTCAGGCACAGTGGTTTCCTGAAAGAGAAACCTTAGCAGGCCTCCTGTGCCAAACATGAACATCCTACCCCACTGAAACAAAATAAGAGGCAGTGTTTGTGGCTTTGCCATTGTAGTCATGGACTCTCCGTGATGGTCAATCTTTGAACCCATGTGGAAATCAAACAGATCAGTACAACCCATTTCAAAGTGTACTTTTAAAGTTCACCTACTTTTTGACCAAAAAACCCCACAAATCTTGGTCAGCAGTGCAAGTTAACACAACATTTCCAAAATTTCCTCTTTAAATTTCTTGAAACAGGGGACAATAGAAAAACTTGGCAGAAGAAGGTATGATCAAAGCTTTCACAATGTATCTCCTTGACATCCAGAGGTTTTGCTGAGGTCTGAAACAGTGCAGTTAACTTTATCCTTTTGTCTTCTCCTTCTCCCTATGCACTCCACAGATTTGGCTCTACCAACCCCTCCAAGCAATTCCTTGCTTGGACCAATGTTGCGTCAAAGGGATCTCATCCCTAGCCATTGTCTCAATTCAGCTGTGTGGAAATAGCTCTTTTTCATTTCTGAGCTTCTACCTACTTGAAGTTTAAACTTCACAGTCATGTCTCTGTGTAATTTTTGATCAGTTTAAATTTTCTCTTTCAACCACAACTGGAGCTGGAAAAACCGATTCTCGGCAAGTAACATATCCCATGATATAAAAGTCTATTTCCATCTGCAGAAAATCTGAGACCAATTGTAATTTTCTCAAATGTATTTTGTTTTCTACCACTGCCAAAATAATTATATTGTTCTGTAAAACTCTAGTTGCAAGCACCATTCTGCAAACATCTATGCAACTGCTTAATTTACCAATTACTGCAATAAGTAAATTTATAATTATCTACTAAGTCAGATTGTAAAGAAATACTTAATGTTCCAGACTGAGGTTTGCTCAGCTGTTATTGGCCATGATTGGGACTGCTTCCAGCCCTTGGCTGAGAGAACAAAAATAACTGTGCAGCTTATGTATATTTCTGTTTCACTGAATACTTTTGTGTTTAGAGTTTGAATGCTACTTCTCCCAGAAATTCTAGATAAAGTTTTGTACCAGAGAACAGACAAAACCAGACATAAAGTAGCTGCCAAAATTCACTCAAATGTTAATTCATAGCAAACATATTTTTGCAATACCGACTTTCAAGCATACTCCTATACAATCTCAGCCAGCAACAATGAGTCCCATTGATAGTGCTAAGGTCAAAAGCTTTATGATTAAATTACAGTGTTTATGGCCCCCTCCTTCAGAGAGAATAGGAAGGCTTGTTAACAGGTTCATAAATCCAGGTGTAAAGATTAACCCAGTCATCCAGGCCTGTATGTCATTACTTAATATATATGTTTTAGAATATGGTAAATAAAAAAATTAATGCTTACTGTTATGTGCTGAATGCAGCTTAAACTCATCTTTTCCCTTTATATTATGGGATGTATAACAGATCCTGAAAAACTATCAGCATTCTGCTTCAATGGAGCTTTAAACTTATCAGTGTTCTGCTTCAATGGAGCTTTTATTCTTCTGAGTGTGGTTGAACAGTTCCTGGATTCCTGATTATACTGAGTCGTGAGCAAAACTTACACATGAAGAAACCAGCACTCTGTGTTAGCTTGATAGAGAACTTGCCTTTACACTTATCTGAAGTGACAGCCCCTCTGGGTATATACTCCTTACTGTGCTTCATTTAAATGCTACAGCTTCTTTTCTTTAAATGCACTTATTTTTAACAGAAGACTAAACAACTGTTATATCCTAATTTAATCCATGTAAAACCTCACATCTAAAAGGGTTGGACAATAAAATGAAAGGAGATGTTAACACTGAGTACAAATGCACAAAACCAGACTCCAGCACACAATTATCTTACAAATAAAAACTACATGACAAACCTCCAATGGAGTTTAGAGCCCAATTCCTGATCTTTCTGCAAGATACTCACTCTAAAAACGAGGGACACTGAACCCCTTTGCAATTTTAAAAGCTGGTTTTATCAGAGTTACAGTTAACTCCTGGCTGTTCATGGACAGATTATCCAGGTTGCAGCTCAATGGGTTCCTACTTTCCCTAGAAAAGTCTTTGACTACCATACAGAGCCCAGCATGAATATTCAACTTTTCCTGTGGGGAAAAGATCTTCTTTCTAAACCAAACTCTCCAAATCCCCCCTTTTTTCCCTACAGTTACACATTTCTGGACAGAAATTAAAAGTTTTTTATCTCTTTACCTTCATGCCTGCCACATTAAAACAATAGTTCTAGTTTTTATTCCTCAAGAGCATATTTTATCAAACTTCTTCCCAATTGATTGTTTGGGGAGACTATAAAGCAAAGCAATTTACTGTAGATACTTCCTTTCCCAAAAAGAAAAAAAAATCTGTGCAAATTCCCTAACATATCCAAGGATGTGCATTTTCTCTAATATATATTCATTATTGTCAAATTCTCCCAACACATCCCCAAAAGGTTTGATATGAGCTTTAGGAGAAATACTGAATAGGTTTTTAAGTGCATACAAATTAGTTCATATCTTTGTTTAGTAGCACTGTCTGGCAGCAGTACAGGCTGGGCTTTTAATAACATCTTATTTTAGAGCTCCAAAGGAAAAGTAAGCTCCCCGGGTTGGCAACATGCACTTGTGCATTTTGATATGATAGCTGCCAATACCAGGAACTGGGAAAAGTGAAAGTAAAAATAAGGGACAATACAGTGTGTAGTGTAAAGCCAATGGGGAATTCACCTGAGATGCCCCACCTTTAATAGTGATCCATCCATCTGCTGTCTCAGAACAGTGCTTCTCATGCTTGAGCTGTACCAGGAGCTTGGAAACAAACAGACACCTTCTCAATAATGCTGGTTTACAAATTATTTTCCTTCTGATTCCCCACAGTCATGGAAAACCACCTGCTGGAAGAGAGCCTGTACCATTCCCCTGGCAAACAGCTCCCCACAGGCTGTGATCTTGCCATTACACCCCAATCAGCTCCTTTGTACTCCTTGAGGAGCTGAAAAGAGTCGGACACCAGGAGGATTCCACTCAAATTCAGGAAGCTGCTGCTGAACTCTCTGTCTTTACTCGTGCTCTCTGGAACATGTGCCCCTGGAGTGGTCCAGGGCCATATGGCCCTGGTGATTCCTGCAGGGACCTGGTGGAGGCTGTCACAGCTCCTTTCTCTCCTGTGCATTGAGGTTTCCATCACTTGGAAACGAGGTGCCAGCAGTAACAATACGTGCAGGTGTCATTGAGTGATGGTGACAGGTTTGGCAAAGGCAAGCAGGTGACCCAGCAGCTGGGAATTGATCCCAGTTCAGACACAAATCCTGGGATCATGACTTATATTTTTTACTGTGTCAATTTGTGGGAGCTTCCACACAACCAGAAACTACTGAAAGC
Organism: Lanius collurio; assembly: GCA_020086605.1. Classification (NCBI taxonomy): domain Eukaryota; kingdom Metazoa; phylum Chordata; class Aves; order Passeriformes; family Laniidae; genus Lanius; species Lanius collurio. The sequence goes on from JACBWW010000015.1 coordinate 16,782,859, forward strand.
AATGAACAAGCACACCAGGAAATCTACAGAAGCAGCAAGAGCTTTGAAAGTGTTTCCATTTTAGCTTTTGGTGTGAGGACACTGAGAACAAGGAAAGAAGCCCAGAGGAGGGCTAATGCTGGTACCATTCATGAGGATGGTACTGAGCCCCAAGTATCAGAAGCCATTCAGCTTTATTAAATGCAGCTGCAGAGTAGAACATGTTGCACAGGTGGATGTAAGTGCCTTTCTGCACTCACAAAAAATACTCACTCTCTGAATGCCTCAGGCACCCTGCTCATAAATACTAATAATGTTTCTCTCCAGCTAGGATTCATTAAGATCAGTGAAGCACTTAAGACTTTGGGTGGAAGTGTTTCCTCTATAAATATGACCAATAATATTACACAGTGAGCTTTTATTCCTTCAAGAAACACAATTGAAATACATTTAGTGATGTAGAAAGGTTTCTGGGGGATCTGTATACTTCCAGGAATTTCAGAACAGCTCAGAGAGCAAAGGCTATGAGATGGCTCTGCTCCATTAATGTTAAGTCCTGCTCCATTAATTTTGTTGGGCAATTTATATAATTTATCCAAGACAGCACTGGACATGTAACCCAAAATTTTACTTTCTGAATTTTAACAATAACAGTCCCTTTTGCCAGAAGGCCTTTATAAATGGACACTGTAGAAAACAGCAACCAGTACATTTAAAAGAACTGTTAGACACTTCATAGTAATAATTAAGATTCTACATCTCTTCATGTCTTCAAAGCAACTTGCACAAATTACCCAATTAATTCCAGCTCCTTGGGATTCTCTTGCTCCATTACACTGGCCAGCTCCATGCCTGCCTGCATGGCTCAGCAGCCCCTGCCAGGAAGAGAATGTATGGCACAACCCTGAATATACTGCCCCGCTGCCTCGAGCCCACCTGGCCACCCATGATGTTCCACCATGCCACAGACCACCTTTCACAGCAGGTTTCTCCAAGCATGGCCATTTACCAGAAGTTATCCTTCTCTGGGCTGCAAAGCAGCTCTGTAGCAAAACTCAACAGCAGCTTGCAGGACCCAGAGAAAGGGAAAACCCTTGTCCAAGCCTCAAACTCAGCCAATAGGGCAGGATGAGGTTGTGTTTCCTGTGGTGCCCTAACACCAGATTGTAGGTGAGGATGCCCCTGAAAGCCAACACTGGGAAGTGCCTCCATGTGCTCAAAACACTGGAGGAACCCTTAGTTCACTCCTAGTTGCCCAGGGCCTCGCTGTGGGATGAACATGCAGTAAGGCATGATTCAAAATTCAGACCCTTGGAGACCACCCAGTCTCCCCAAATCTTTTGCCACTCTCACCTACCACTAAACACAAAGTTTCTTTTCCTAATGCAAAAATGATAAAGAGGTTAAAGCAAACAAAGCTCAAGTGTCCCCCCACTCCTCTGTGAAGAGGGTACAACTTTCTCCCTCCTTCCTTCTCCTTCCCTCCCTCCCTCCCTCCCTCCTCAGACATCTTTGGACAGCAAAGTGGGTTAATGTGCAGGGCTGAACCACAGGGACTGTCCACATGGGAAAAGTGAAAACAAAACTTTTAGCCTAAACCTTGGCAAAGGAGATTTGTCCTGCCAGTGGACGCTTTGCTTGTGTCCCACTGTCTTTCCTCAGTCCCTCTTTCCTCTGTCAAATGGGAATCAGTTTGAAGCACTGCAAAAAATATTGGTGAAAGTCACTGATCTCTGGTTGCATCTCCGTATTAAATACACATAAAGAGCTGCAGATTTTTTTTTAAGAAGTTATTTCAATAACTGAATTGATAGCCCATCAAGGGCCAAATTACCTTTGATATTAACAGGATCATGCCTTCATGATATGATGTGTTAATCCGTGATAAAGGTGCATGTTTTAATGCAAGGGATCAGCTAAAGTAGTAACAGCTTATCTCAGCTCTCTAAAGATTCCTAAAATATGGGTCCCCAGATCCCTGTTTTGTGTGTTCTCACATTAAAGCACTGTGCTATTTCACCTCCCTCTGCTTTAATTTTCTAACAGTCAGTGTAGTGTAGTACTGTGAGGTTTTGGGGCGAGTGGGTTGTCAGTGTTAAGGCTTTTTAATTAAATCTAAATAAATTTAAAATGTATTACATTCTAGGAATGTCTAGAAAAGTTATTTAAATAGCCTTGCTCATCAACAACTCAAGCTGCACTAAATTCAGAACTTCAGATTAAATCCTGCAAGATTCTAGGGAGAGTTTCAGTTCTGACTGGCTCTGTGACGTTCTGCAGAGGAGATCCCAAACTCAGAGGTACAGGTTCCGCACACCCCAGCACACCAGCTGGCAGCAGCACCCCTGCACACACTGCTTCAGAAGTGAGCCAATTCCTCATGTAGGTTTGATAACATGGTGCCCCAGTCACAGAAGGATTAAATTGTGTCCCTTGGTCCACACCGAGAAGAAATGAGTGTAGGTGAGTTGCACCAACTGCTCTTGAACAGGTAGACTGGAGAAAAATGTGCACTCCATTGAAATATTTTAACTGGGTTTTACTCTTTTACTTACTAACTATTTCTTTCTAAATGAGTGCTTATGCCAGCAGTTTTACATTCCCTGCTCTTTTTTTCCCAATTCAGCAGGAAAGAACTTGCTTTAAAAGATAAGAAACAAGCTTCATTTTCTCTTGTTTATGCCAGAGTTACAGGGTTTTATTCTTTTTCCAATTCACTCTTCACATTTTCATTTCTTGAGAGTGATTTTTTCTGAATGTACAAATGTGTCTGCTTAGAGAAACAAAATCATATAACCATAGAAAACACTGAGTTGGACTCAAATTTTGCCTTTCTCTCTCTTTTCCCTGTTCTTTCTTCTCAATAGATCAACCAAAACACCTCATCTTAAGACTCTGAACCTGCCTGCAGCGCCACTGAAGAAGCTGCTGGCTGCACACAGAGTTGAACACCCACATAAAACCTCTGCAAGGTTGGGGACTGAGCCCTCTCCATCTCCTGGTCTTCCTCAGTTCAGCCTGGCTCTGGCCATAGAAGGGATGGCAAGTGATGGATGGAGGCTGACAGGAGCATGGCCCTGTCACTCTCCTGGGGGCTGAGCACTGGTTTCAGCAGGATGCTCAGCCACTGCTGTGCACGAGGCCCTTGGAGAGCTGCTCCTGCCAGCGAGGAGTCTCCTGGCTGAACCACGCTCGGTTCTTAGCAGGGCCTCCCATGTAATACTAGAAAGTGCCTGTCAGCCCTCTCCTTGCTCACAGCACTTCGTGCCTCACACTTTCCTTCAGGATATTTCCTACTCCTTGTCACTGGTGGGAGGTGCAGCCACATCACTTCAAGAGGCTGTTTTCCAGGCACCATGGGGCAGTCTAGAGGAAAATCATGAAAAATTGTTTTTTGTAGCTCGAAAACAGGTCAGTCCAACTAAAGCCTGATGCTAGGTTTGCCCTACTAGAGAGGGCAAGAACCCTTCATTGCAAATGTACATGCAATGACACAGGGTTCACCTGTGGTTTTCCTCAAATACACACCTTTCAGTTTCCACAGATCTTTGCAAAGCAGAAAGGAGATGGATCAGACCTGCAGATACCATCCTGGTGTACCAGGTACAAATCTGGTTTACAGGAATTACCCACTTACAGCACATCTACACCAGCACAGGGAAATATCTCTGGCTGCATTTCATATGATCTATAGATACACATTATATGCAGTTAATCGTGCTTACAAGAGCTTCAAACTCATTTCTCAGTGATGTATAAAATATATTTCTTTATCAATTAAATCTTCACTATCTGTAAGCATTCCCCAGGGAACAATAGATAGTGAGTCAGCAGGCACATATTTAATTATCAGTTTTTACTGTAAGATGATGATGTTTATTGATATCACTATCAGACAGACACTGAAATGAAGCAGATGTTAATCTGAGGTTAAGCTCCAGGAGGCGCCTAGCAGTCTGACCAAAGGGACTGATGTTCATCAGATAATAAAAAAGGACACCTCCCTCCCTTCCTCCCTCCCTCCAGAGGCTTGCACAGAGCTCACAGATGCACAGTCTTGTTTTGCAAATTCCTCTTCACACCATTTCCAACCCCCTCTAATAAGCAACTTGCCCCTTATTGCAGAGCTTTCCATTGGCTCTAGCAGACAGTTTAACCCAGCATCCTATTTTACTTACACAAGAACTTTATGGTTGGATTTGGTTTATTTTTCCTCAGTATATCCTAAAGGGTGATGCCAGAGGAGTTGAAAACAGAAGTGAAGTGGTGAAAAAGTTGCTGTGACATCAGCTGTGGGCAGAAAGTCTGTCGCTGATCCCCATCACACCAATGTCTGCCTTAAGTAAATCCAATGCAAGGTAAAACACTCAAGTTTAAATGGTACAGTGTACTGGAACAGGATCTTCTGTGGGGAAGGACATGATGACAAAGTAACAGCAGCTTTCTATGCATCTCAGAGTGCCATCACTTTCTAGTGTTGAGTGCAGTAATGTGACAGTCTATATCCTAATGAAAAATATGCTGGCAGCTGGCACTCACCAAAACATATTAATGTTTAACATTAGAGCTTGCGAAATGAGCTGGTGCAAATTATCTGTTTATCAGCACTTTAGTGGTACACTTCTTTCCTAGCAAGAACACATCTATCAGTTTTGGTGAGAGATGAGTGGATAACAAACCCCAAAACATGATCTCTTTTCTATAGAGACGCTTGTGCTGCATCCTGCAGCAGCCCCATACATTTTATTATTACCATTTGTGGACCAGCAAGGGCATTATTAGGCCATGTCATGTAGCATTCAGATCCTTCTGTTCTGCTTTCAGCCCAGAGGAGGCATGGTCCAGCCTCATGCCCTGCCTGCCACAGCAGCTGAGTGATCTCCCTGTGGCTCTGGCTTGGCATGGGCAGGTCTCTGGGCACAGGACTGCAGGGCGTGGCATAGGCAGGCATTGCACAAGAGCTGATTATCTTGAGAGGTACAAACCAGAGACACAGAAATAAAGCACCTCATTGACCAACATCACAGAGCAGCTGAGTGGTGAACCTGGGACCAGAAGAGAAAGTTGTTAGACCATATTGATTCATGCAGTCCCTCAAGTCATATTTTCTCTGTTAAGGTCAAAGTCATAAAGGGTTTGACAGAACATGAAGATCCTCTCCTTCAGGTCCTGCTCTTAGCACCACCCCAGCTTGATACCTGGATGAGGGATGCTTCAAAAAGATGGCATTGGTATATGTTTAAGTTAATGTAAAAAGGTTGCTTTAAATTACTAGGAAGATAGACTTAATACCCTTGGAGACTAACAGAGATAATGAGATGGGGGAGCAATGATCCTTTTTTTTTCAATTAAAAAGAGAAAAAGAAGGAGAAAGACTAACCCCCTGAATTTCAACACATGAGAAAAGATCATTTGCAAAAGAGTCACACTCAATCTCTGTGCCTAGCTGAAAGGAATTTGTGGTTTCATTTCAGGCCCTTTTGGACTGTTTTTCATGTCAAAATTACATGTTTGCTGCGCTTAGTTGCTCTTCCAAGATTTACTGAAACAAAGGAAACATTTGAATGAGATTTGAGACAATTTCTTTCTCACCTGTCAGGAAGGTAATCCCCAACCTTCAGATAAATGTGGACATGTGGTTTCCACTATTCTCACTCCATATGTCTTCACAAACACCAAATAGATCTAAAGTAAAAGGACAGGTTTTTTCCTCCATAGATCAAAAGGTTAAAGTGATGGACCTTGCTCAGGACGATCCAGACTTTCTTCCATATAATGCCTTCATTTTCACTCCCTGTGCAAATACAGAATCCCTGGCACAGAAATTAGGAGAAAGATTGAAGGCACCAACCCATTCCAGCATTACTGATCTCAGCCATATCAGCAATAACTGGAACAGAAGTTATGCCCAATTTAAGAATTGATCTCTACAGGTGAAGCACTGAAACATTTTGACCACTGTAACTCTGAAATGAGGTAGACACTTAATTGGTTTTTTTTCCTGACTCTCATTCCCAAAGAAAAATGGTGTTTAATGTTTTGTGTTGGCTCTCTTTCTCCAATATTTTAGAGCAAGCACTATAGAGTAAACACTCTAGCTCTAACATCTCCTGCTTACATGAAACCTAGTGGGTTTGAAATCTACCTTCACGTGCTTATGTTCACATTGGATTTGGGGACATACCAATGAAAGCTGAGGGAGTGGCTCCAGCAAAACAGCAAACAGAAAAGGTGGACATAAAAAACCATGTCCGCGCCACACCTCCTTTCCCAATTAAAAGAAAATTTAGTATATGCATTTCCATGAAGAATTTTTGCTGGTAGGGCCATTTCAGTCACAAATTACACCTCTTGGCACTCTGGCCACTGTTTATACAGCAGGTCCAGCCCTTGCCTTACCCTAGAGGCAACCGTTTCCTGTGCTGAAAAATACAACACAGCGTGAAAATTTGAAGCACCAAGCTCAGGCAGCCTGGATGCAACCAAAGCCTCCTTGTTTCCAGTATGAGCTATTTGGTCTGGCACTGGCATGAGCAGGTCAGGCAGGGGAAACAGCAACTGGATCAACAGCTGCCCAGTTGGCTCCACCACTCACTGGCTAGAAGTGCATCTCCCAGTACCTTTGCTTTTATTGCTACACAGCTGGACAGCTTTCCAGAGGAAGGAAATAGTGGGGGGAAAAATAAAGGGAAAAAAGGTGCTTTACGTGGAATTTTTGCATTGGAGAGGGATGTGGATGTGCAACTAATTCTTTCCAAGAAAGCACACACTGAGCTAGACAAGACTTTCTTCGGAAGCCCATTAAAACATCGATACAACATTTAGCATGCAATATAGGAAAGTCTGTATAACACACTGTGGTGTTTCTTTCTGACATAAATGGACAGAAGTTATGCATAATGCAAAGCCCTAAATGCTGACAGACATTTGCAAGAATGTTTACATTTATTTTTCATAGCCCCAAAGAAATCGATCTCCAAGGACTTCTCATGAGAGACTGCATTTGGTCCTGAAATATTGTCCTGGGAGACTGTTTCTGTCTTCCATCTGACACATTTTACAGAGGGTATCAGCATATGGATTTGCACCTCAGCTGTGTCATGAGCAAAGAATTGCTATTGTTTTACTATGCTATGCTGGGACATTTAAACACTGATACTGTGAGGTACTACTTTAAAATTCCCATTAGATTTGTTGTAAAGCACACATTTATGAAACAAAATATTTCTGTATTCACCCATAAAACTCTATATTATAACAGTATTGAGCATCTGGTTTTAATCAGAAGTCAGGAAATTCACTGTTCAAGCTGGAACTCCATCCTTTCCTAAACTCACTGTGTTTAACTTCTGCAACTCAGATATGAACAGGTTCTTTAAAAGTCTCACTGCCCCTACTGAAAGATAAGCACCACTCACATAAGGGTTTGGAATTAAGTGACATTATCTGGGACATTTCTGCTTTCTTGCTCTTTCTGATGGAGCAGCTTGAACAGTGGTAGTAAAGCAGACAAAGAGATCCCACAGAACATCCCTGCTAATAGTCCACACAACGTATTAATGTTCAGAAGCAGGCACACTTGAAGTAAACTTTCAAATCTAAGCTCTATCTGAAAATGGTTTAATACTTTCAAAGATTCTGTTTAAATTAATTTAATGCTTCCTTTCTCTAAAACCCCATTAGGGATTTTGCCAATAAAATGCAAGCAGGATTGAGAGCCAAAATAATCTTTTTTTAGTGCAAATTTATTCTAAATCATTTTGTTCATGAGCGAATCAAAAATCCATAAAAGGAAAGAAAATAAATGAGTCTAATGCACATAAATAAAGAGGTAGAAATCATGTTGGACAAAGAGTTTTGACTGCATCATTTAATAATTTTCAATTGATCAGCTTTTCTAGTGAATAAATGAATTTTCATTTATGAGGTTTTTGTAACTGTTCTACAATATATCTGATATAATACAATATATCTCATTCATTTCAGTCCTTGTTCTTGAGGCCTTTCTCTGCTTCTATATTTAAGTCATGCTGTCAGCTACAAGTTTGATTAAAAATCGGGCCCCAAAACCCTTCCCAAGCAAATAAATAAAGTACCTGTGCATAGTCAAACCTTCAAAGGTTCCTCTCAGCTGTGATGCTACACATTCACATAACTCTTCTCTGAAGTTTAGCCAAACTCTTGTGATCTGCAAAGTTCTGCAATTTTCCAGAAGAGCCTGAAGGGGCCAAAAAAAACCCTTCAAAACACCCCTGCACATCTCATACACTGCAGGACTGGAGATGTGACTGGAAATCTTGCAGAAAATAAGACAGCCTCTCAATTTTTGTAACACTGATTGAATGTGTTTATCAAGAGGGACATGCTACCTCAAGCTCACTATCATTTCTCTATCCAGCAGCCAGGAAGGCAAATCACATACTCACAATTATATTTACCTCTTGGTGTTTTAAAGAACTGTGCATCATACTGCTCAGGGTACCGATAGTTGGACACTGCCTTCATCTAACGTCTGAAACACAGAAGGAGTTCACTGCTGTGTCCCTTTCACCTGATAGGATGGAAAATTCAAAGTTACACATTTAAACTAATTCACAGTGTGGCAGCATAAAGACGGAAACACACAGACATGCATACAGAAGAGCCTCAAAACATTGCACTAGAAATGGTAGTTTCACAAATGGAGATTATAGGAGAGATCTGCAAAGAGGAATTTACATTTAATTTATGTCACTTGAAATATGATCTAGATTTGTCTTCAGGAAATGCTGTTCTGATGAACTACTGTCTTTAACCATTGTTTCTTCATTCTCTCTTTCTCTTCTAGAGCACTTACAGAATAAATAAACTCCTATTTAATTTTTATGATGAGGAGATTCAAAATCTGCCAGCCACTGCCATTTGTTTCCTGTCCTTGTGGGCATTTGTCTGACTTTTATGTTTTCGAAGAAGCAGACTGTGGACACCTGTTATCTATGCACAGCATGCAGGATAAATGCAAATACTTTGTGGTGTACCAAATATGACCCTTTGATTTTGCACATGAAGAGAAGAGGAATACTACCCAGGTTACTAAGCCATCTAAATGTAGGGCAGAATGACCTATAACAGAACAGTAGGTGGTGAAAAAAAGTAGCAAAAACCAAGCCAGAAGAAAAAATACACATTAAACTGGAAAAAGGTGAAACGTGAAATCTATCCCCTTTCTGTAAATACATGTGGAAAGAATAACACCTAGCCTTTTCTATTCTTGGCTTCCCCCCACCACCTCCCTTACATTCCAAGAGAAGATCTGCCAACTTTTGGCCATATCCGTTTCTCTTCTGTTGTTTGCCAGTATTAGTGCACTCCAGCACACATTCTTTCCTAAGACTTCAAAATGAGTCATTTGTTAGGTCCAGCTGTCTAAAAGACCCAGCCTCCCTTCCCTCCTTTGCTTGGAGCACACTGGGTGGCTCACAGGCATGCACATACCCCAGCTTTCACACTTGGGTTTGGCTGGGACCTCTGAGTGAAAAGACTCCTGAACCAGACTTCACAGTGCGTGCCTTGTGTTACTGGAGATCAGAAGACCTTGCACCAATACTTCCAAATGCTTCTAAAGCTCCCTTTGTCCTAAAGCACACACTGAGGCAAGCATACCTGTGCTTTGCTTATTGAAGCTGCTTGGGCAGGGCGTCAGTACTTCTGGTCTGTAAAGCATTTCTAAAATCTTAGAGCTGGATCTGCTTGTCATTGCACATATAAACAGAGGGTGGATTCACCTCTACACTACAGTTTAGAACAGTTGTAATTGTTTTAAGATTTTAAGATTTAAGCTGGACTCTAAGGCTCTAAACAAAGGGCTGAGTTTTTACCAAGAGCTTAATTAACATAATCAAAAAACAAAATATTGAGTAGGTTAGGGTGCACAATATTCATTCTTTGCATATAATAATGGGGTGAGAATGGGGTAAAATTCAAATCTTATGTAAAATAGGCCAACACAACATTGCTAAACCTGCATCTACTTCAAACAGGTTTTAGTCTGTGTCTGGAGAAGAAAGAAATAAAATTTCAATCAGCTTGATTTCAAGTCCACTGATTTTAATGCTAGATTTGTTTATAAGAACAGCCCTTCTGTTGGAACTTCCTTCAAAGATAAAAAAACCCTCATCATACCAAGAGCTATTACAATATAGGCAACAATTCTTGTGCCCTGCTTTCTCTCCCTCCCTTCCCCCATCCCTCCCCTCTCTTTCTTCCTCTCTTTCTCTCTTCCCATCTCTCTTTTTCTTCTCGTGCAGAGGAAGCTTGCAAGGACCTGCTGAGTTCTTTGCCTGATGTCATCCCATGAGCAATGCAGTGAGGAACAGAATCAAGAGCTCCTGAGTGCTCTCAACCACCCTCTAAGGCAGCAGTATCCTCAGCCACAAAGCCCTGAATTCTCATTTTGAGGCAACATTACAGGGGATGCAGAAGAAGAGTAGTGAACCACTGGTGAAGACTTTAGGTTTGGTTTATTATTATACTCAGCCACAAGGCAGTTCAGATGCAGATCCAGCTGCCTCAACATTTGATAGTGTTCAGCTCTGGGGTCAAGGTTCCCTCTCTGTTATGGAAATGGTCTCAGAGTGTGTTTTGATGTACTTCCTACAATTCATACAGATTATTAAGTATGAGAAAAGAGTAAAGAACTATTATGACTATACCATATAATAAGCCATAGGGGGTGTCTTGTTATATATCTCTGTCTACTGAGGGTGGTGTTTAGCACATTTCTATGTTTAGGCCAACAAAACTCTCTTAGAGGTAAAAAACTGTTGTGTAGTGATAAAAAACACTGACAACCCCCCAAATACGGACAGTTAATACCATGTTTAGGTTCTCATTTAGCAGATTTTCCAGAGAAGAGTGTTACTTAAAACTAACTGCTGTTGACCATTGGAGAAATGAGGAAAGATACTGTAATCTTATGCAATTCCAGTATTGGCCTGTTCCCTTGACCTGGATTAACCTTTTTCCTTTTATCTGTATTTTAATTCCAAACACCTCGCTTAAATGCAACCGTATCCAGGTCTCTGCTAAAAGCTTTAATGAGCAACTCTAAGGTCAGCAGAAATGTTTGAACTTTATTATTATTTCATACAAATGCTGTATGGATACTTGAATCTCCCATAGTTATTAGTTATTTTGGTCTCCAGTGAGATGTTTGGCATCTGGCTGTATTAGTTTATTGATTTCTTTTTTAAATGGTTGTCTTTCAACAGCCATTTAAAATACATGTTTCTTCATCTTAACTTACAGGCACAAACACTGAACAATGGCTGCATGGAACTGGGCCCAGCTTTCTTTTGTAAAAAAATAAACAGTAAAATGGTCCTTATAATCTTAGTGTAAATATTTCCATTTCTTTCTTGAGGGAAGGAATTATAAATTTGTACATAGCACAGTTTAACTACTTTTACTGCATTAGGATTAGCTACTGTTAATAGACTGAGGAAATGTCAACTGTGCATTCTTTCAATTTATTACATCACAATCAAATGTATTATTTTGTTCAATCAGAATTAAAAGACCATGTCCATTTAAGTGTGCACACTGCTCATTCAATCTGTAGATTGAATGCAGCACATAAAAATTTTTGTCTTTAATCAATAGAGATCCCAGAGCAGATAATTATTTTATAAATTATTAAATATTCTTTTAATTCTTTGCATTCCATTAATACATAGGGAACTTATTAATGGACCAGGACTCCAGCTGTTCTTTTTCCCCTATCTGCTCACATACAAGTGAGTAATTCCCTTACATGGTGTCTTTTGACTTTCTTTTAAAACCAATCCAAATTGGTTTGGATAAAGACCACACGAGTGAGGCCAATACTGCAGCATGGGAGGAAAATTGGCTGTCAGACAGGATCCTAAAATCCACAATGAGCATACAGTGAGGTTCAGGCTGACAGGTACAGATTAGGGGTAACATGGACAAGACTATCGGTGAACTGAAGCTCTGGCAATAAATGTGGTATAAAACCAGATACTTGGAAAGGTAACTGTGTTATGCAGCAGTGAGTGACAGCAAAAACAGTTCTAGGACTCAGATTTCTTAAAATTATTCTTGGAGATTATATCCTAAATTCTTACCTGGAAAACACGAATCTGTCAGACCACAGGGTCTTGATCTAAGAAGTGTAGAAATTCCTTGTAGTCTTTGGGCTAGCTTCAGCTTGTGCCTAATAGAATGGAAGAGCCATAACCATTCCCTCCAAAGAGAAACTGGGCAAGGAGAAAATATTTTGGTTGTAACACCTACAGGTGTTAACCTCGAGGAGGAAGAGGTAATGGTGGCCAGGTACCCACTACAAAAGGGCTTCTACATCTTTATGTATGATTATTGAAGCAGTTTCCTCAAAAGACAAGTTCCAAAGTCTTGGAGTTGCAGGATCCCTACATCTGGCTAGAAGGGATGAAGGCTTCTCATGGGTCTGAATCCAGTCCACCTCGGTACTGAGGAGTGCCTGGAAGTTAATCCCATGATGAATGGTCTTCACAAAGTTAGCTGGTTCTGGTCCACATCAAAACTGGCATTAAACAGCAGTCTCAATAAAAGATCAGAGGAACATAAGCCAAATTAGGCTATCACCCTTCCAGGTTGTGTTTGGGGTGCATTCCTGGGCTCCAGGGAAGGCTTCTAATGCCACTAACTTCTTTCCTTTTCACAGACACAGAGATAAAGATGGCCAGTTATCAGAGAGTGAAGCAAAAACACCAAGTGTGTCCTGAAGACTAATGGAACTCTGTAGGCATCACCCTGAAAAAACATAAGATAAAATTACTCTCAATAAGACTCTCAATATATATTAAGAAGGCATAGGCTTCCCCTAATTAATCTCGTTCTGAATAACTTCTTGCTTTTTCCATAGAATTTTTTTTGGGGGAAAGGTTTTCATCCTGAAAGAGATTACAAAGATGAAAATTTTTTTCAGATGAACAGATAAATCTCTGCAAAGCTGCAAGTGACTGCAAAAGGGCTGTAAAATTAGATGTGTCATGCAGTTCTATGACTAGGAATCATTGCATCCCCCGTGTCCCTTATGAATGAGCATGAATCATTCCTCACTTGCTTGCTTAGAATGAAAATACAGCTTTAGTGAATTGAAATGCTAATTTCAATAAAGTCAAGATTTACTAAACTAAACAAAGTCACTTTGCTCTTTAAAATGTCCTGTGGTTTTGTCACTTTAGACTTGTCAAGATTTTTTCCCAATATTTTTCTAAATTCCTCTTTTACAGCTTAATATAGCAGAGACAATTTGATTTTTAGAAGTCAGAGTACACCAGTAGGATTGAAGATCAACACTAAGTTTTTTACATACACAGAAATTCTAGTAATTTAGAAAGCATTTTTGGTGAAGAAAGTCTAGCCAGAAAAACTGAGGAGCCTCCAGGGTTCAGTTGTTTTACTTCAACTGACCTCCATGTAAAGCCTGAACAGAACATCTTGGCAACCAATTGGAAAACATATCCATGAATCCATGGATAATATTTCTCGATGAATAAGTAGCAGCATTCATAAAGGTCATTTAAATGTGGACAAAAAGGTTTATATTGATTTTATTGGTTTATGGAAAGGTATAAATAAAATATAAATAAAAACTTACCGTATTCAAGGTGGGATCTACCTGCGAGCTGCAGCAGATAATCCTCACTAGTATAGATTCTCTGGGTGGAGAAGGAGAAGCCCATGATACTCCCACATGATGCACCAACACATTACAGACTGTGCCTGCATGAAACCAGTGGAGCTTTCAACTTACCTGACATGGGTTAACTGAAACCAGAATTGTGCATTCTCTTCTCTTAAAACAAGAGGGACACCAGGGATTTTGTCTTTTTTATTTATTTATTTTATAAATCAATAACTTTATAAACAACAAATAAACCAAATATATTATATTTGAATTGAAATTTCATGTCAAGTTTTTACACTAAAGATTATTTTGAGTTTAGAGTTGAGTTTAGGAAACATTTAAAACTCCAAACACTCTAATTACAAAAATACATCTGCTTGGTTTCCTGACCTTATTCTGTAAAGAATACTACCAAATTTAAAATCAGACCCTTAGAAGGAAAGCAAAGTAAACAAAAAAAAAAACCCAGGATAGAATAGTAAACTAATTTTTAAGGACTCTGAAACATTTTTATTTAATCAAGGTTCAAAGTTACAAATCTTTGTTTCTTTTGATTAGAGAAACTTCCAGTGAAATGTTGACTGTCATTTAACGCAACACTTGAATTTTAAGCACATAAACATACTTCACCAGAGAAACTTGAAGGGATCAAAGTCTTTTTACTGGGTAGCTCTTATGGAAACAAAATATTTTTTTGAACTGGGACCTTTAAACCTGGACTCTCTTGCCATTAAAATACAGAAGATCAGTAATGATCTGAAAGACCAGGGTATCCAAACTAGATGCTTTCAACAATGTTAATGAAATAAAAATCAAATCTACCAAATCCAAATGATTCAACACAGTTGTTGCCTGCTCCAGAACACAGTTTAGTATGCCAACACCTCTCAACTATTTCCCTTTCTGTGGAAGTACTCTTTTTGCCACTCACACAAGAGAATGAGTCTTCACTTCTAGTAGTTTCAACTAAGTTTTGGAAAAGCACATTTTACAAGTTCATTCTGAATTCAGCTCTGCTGTGGTTAGAAAACAGACTCAACAATTCACAACCACCAACAAAAATCACTTTACAAGTTAAATGAGTGACAACTTTCTACAAAACATAGCATTATAATTTTTGTAACTCTGATAACTTGGACTCTGTGTTCTTACTGTTTCACCAACATAAAACAAAACTCACTTCACAAAGTTACTCCAGTGTGCAACTAGTTTGGATAAGAGGTAAGAACTGTTCAATACTCTTGCCTATATTGGCCTACAGAGTCAGTAAAAAAATGACATCATTCCATACCTTTCTTGTAGGATTCAAAAAGAACCCAGAAAAGCAGAATAGTAAACAGACAACTTAGTCATATTTGCCACTATTATCCAGCTTATGAATTACAAGGAACACTAGTTGTGGGCACTGTAGCAGAGCTTAAAGGTTACAACAGCAGACTTCAAAAACAGAGGACTGAGAGATCCTCTACAAATAATAAAAATATTAGTAGTAATTTAGCTGATTTCCAGGTGTCTTCCAAAACATTCTGAAAACAGCCTTAGGAAGTCAAGTCAAGTTGGTGAAAATCAGTTGATACCACAGAATCACAGAATGTTCTGAGTTGGAAGGGACCCACAAGGATCACTAAGTCCATCTCCTAAGGGAAAGGGCCATACAGGGATCAAGCACACAACCCTGGTGTTATGCACCATGCTCTAGCTGAGATAATCTCACAACAACTGACCTCATCTCTGCATACAACAGGGCTTTATAAGAGAGTAAATAACTGAAAGGGAACCTGGTAGGTGCTAGAAATCCAATTACAAGAAAAATTGGTTTTGTTTTCCAGTTGTTCCCTCAGATTTAACAGGCAGCACAAATCAGTTCAGTGAAAATCAGTCCAAACGGAGGTGGTTTTTTTGTGATTTTGTCTGACTCCTCCTGTTCTTCTGGAATAACAACTGGCTGGACTTCTGTCCTCACACTGAGTCCTATATAATGGCCAGGTTTTGGTGCCAGGCACACCTCTGTGAGACAAGTACAGCTCCAGTACATGCCCCTCCACAAAGCAGAAAACAAACACAAGCCTGCTTCCTCAGTCCAGAAATAATCCTGTTATGCTCTGAAGGATCAGTGTAAAAAACAGAAGTATCACCCTTCCCCTCAAATGCTTCCCATCATTAATAACATATGCCCACAAACCATCCTCCAGTACACTAAACCTGAGAAATGCAGGCTCCTGTTTGGTGCTTGCTCACAGAAGCAGATGTAAGAACATCTTAGGTGAAATCCACAAAGTTACACTGACATGTCAGCAGCACTGAGGAGAGGCATTTAGTGTCCATGAAAAATATTTTAGTAGTAATTTGAACTAATTTTTCTCCATTATCCTCCTGTTTCTCTGCAGCTGCTCTTGTGTCCCATTTTCTAGGCGGTTTCTGGACTCTGTGTGTGTAAAGATCACTACTTGCAACAAGCTCCCTTAGAAAATACTTTTCACTGATAAATCATCCACTTGTCTATTTTCCCCTCAGTAGCTTTTTAGCAGGCAGTTAATGAGGTTAGCAGCAGTGATACTTATAGAGTACTCATTGCCAACACGTTGCTCACAGTAAGCAGAGCAACTCTTCCAAGCAGAGATGACAGGGAAAGAGTGGCAAGAATTTCTCTGTTTTGTTTTGAGTAATGGTGGGTTTTTTCTAAAGCAGATTTTAATGAAAAAAATGAGCATTGCTTCAGTGTTTTGTGAGTTCCCATTCTCTGATGACTTCCTCCTTTTCCCATTCAAACACAGACTGCTTCTAGTCTGGCTGCATCAGCAGGCTGGCTGGGGCAAGATTGCAGGGCTCTCTTTCTGTCAGGGGCTTGGGATGGATGCTCCAGGGAGCCTGGGTAGGGCCCCTCACCACTCCCATGGGTTGACATGATTTGTCACCAACAGGAACCTCTTTTTGATGGCCTTGTTGTTTCTCCTCTTCAGCCAAAGTCTCTGCTGCTTTGTCATGTGTTATAGGCTGTTCTTCCACTGGAGAAAATGGATATGTATTACTGAAAGCCATGTGAAAGGATTCACAACAGCTAAGCTTAAAGAAATGTAGAGGCAGCTTTGAGAGATGAAAGCTATGAAGGAATGCACAGAATCAGGTTCAATACCAACTCGTGACACAAGAACAAGAAACCAGGCAAAATCAAGGACTTGCTTCAGATTTTAAGAAATTACTTGTCTTAGATCCATGGTTTTCTCTTTTATACGTAACAGGGAAAGGCATGCCCATGACAGGAAGATTACCTGCCTGGCAAAATTAAAGTCCCTGCTTCAAAGTTAAAAGATCTTAGAATCATTCACTGGCATGGTATAAAAACTTCCTTTAACACATTAAAGAAAGTACCAGATTATTTACTGATCATGTTGTCTAAGATGGTGGAACCACTTCTGCTAAAATTTTCAGGAAAAAATCAGACACCTGTCATGGGAAATTTCTGTTCCAATACCTGCATGTGATAAAGCTGTAAATGAAAACAGAGTCTCCTAATGGGAAACATCAGTCTTCTTTTGCCAGACAGTAAAGTTCTACACATGTTCCCAATATTAGTTCATCTAAGTAAATGTGAGGCACGTTTTCTACTGGTGAATAAAGTGACTACTCAATGTATGTCTAAGGACAGGACTGGCAATTTTGAAAATCTTGCAAGATGCCTAGCTATTTGTATCCTCAAACATTTTTGCCTTTGCATATTTCTGAGTGACTCAGGCAAACTGGCTTCTCTAGTAACTTCTGCAGTTAGGAACTACACATGGTAAATAAAAAAAAATATCTAAGGGTATTAGTCTTTCTCCATCAGTTCTCACCATCTGAGCAATTAAGAGATTCAGATGCCACCTAGAAGGCCATATTTCTTAAAATTCAGAGGGGTAACTTGAGGGTCTTGGAAGCCTCCTGCGTCCTTCTGTGCTGCCTGCTGTCTTTGGACCAGTGAGGAAAGGCACATCTCCTCCATTAATCTCATCTTTGTTTAAGCACCAAACTCTCCCCAAGCAAACACTTTGTTTAACACAAAAAGCAGAATTGCAGTTGCTGCCACAGGGACTCCTCACACCTTTCCAGTTATCTTGCCTGAATGAATAGGGACTGTCAAAGTGCCCTGTTCTATGGGGATCCATTCCCCAACACTACGATGGGCATAACTTTACTTGCGGAGCTCTGGAGGTCTATATTAATGCAAACATCTGATATTATTTCATCACAAGAAGCCTCTGGCTTCTTATGAGTGTGAAAGCACTGTTGTAGCGTAGTTTCTCACAACTAATCTGCAAAACAAAGAACTGAATGGTCTCTTCACAGCAATATAAACCTGGGTTCTGCCAGAAATAAAATCTGGATTTCTCTGTGTCCTCTATGAGCCACTGCTCCTGCTGGTACAAGGTGAGAAGAGATCTAATAAGGAAGGACATCCTACTCACCAGATTCTGAAGGACAGGCAGGATGAGGATCTGCTGTCTCACACTCAATTAGACCAACTGCTTTAGTCTCCAGAGAACTGTTACCCTCCTTAAAAACCGCAAACTGCAAATACACACAATGTGCACAAAATATGCAGAGCCCAAATTAACATAAAATGAATTAGTATTCTGAAACCCTTGAGGCAAACTAAAAGGGCCACATACACCATCCACAGAACAGGGAAAAAGGTCATCCTGGCTTCTGAGATGACCCTTACCCTGCAGGTAATTAAACATTTGGGCTGATGACAGCCCCAGTCTTTCCTCAGAAAGTGCATAGTCCCAGTCTAGTAAAGAACTACCAATTCCCTTGCCTTGCAAATCAACATTTCCTAGGGCAAGAACAAAAGTTCATGAAAATAAACTCTCTCCATAATACTGGGGGCCATTTTTAAAGTGTTAATGATATCTGTAGGAATCCAGACAACAGGAAACTCTCAAACATGAGGAAGGAAGCAAGCCTCCCTTTCTGGCTCCTAGCATCTCCTGCAGGGCGCAGTTCCATCATGCCACAGTGACAGTGGAAGTCAGAAGATGAGACCCTCTGAGGGAACATGCTGAAAAGACCAGAGGGAAAACAGAAAAAAAAAGGGTAGAAGAAAGCAATGTGTAACACTATGATGAAATTGTACAGTGGGAAAGAGGAAAAACCAGTAAAGGGGAGAGGTTTAAAGAGCAGAGACAGGGAAGACGAGAAAACATCTGTAAAGAAGATGTTCATAAAAGGACTGACAGATTCAAGGGTCCAGGTGGATAGCCAGTGGATTTATGGGGATAGAATACACATGTAGCAGGTGCACCTACTTAGGCATCAGCTCATTTATGTAAAATTTGTACTCTCAGAGCTGCTACATGGGACAGACCCCCAGCAGAGATTCAGCTACACACAGTTCTGCAAAATATCTTTGACTGGGCAAAGCAAAACACTTGGTGGATTAAAAGTCTCAGAACAGCATCAAAATTAAGGCACGTGCAGAAGTTTACCAAGGCTTACAGATTAGTAGGACTAACCTGGCCTGGCTTATGGGAGCTCTAATATGAATGTCAAAAAATATGCAGGCATACCCTCAACTAAAATGTACCTTCAGCTAATTGTACCCTCACCCGGCAGAGCAGAAGTAAAGGGAAAAGTGAATAATGCTTGGAAAACTTAGAGGTATCCTTTTAGTATTGAGATACCTAACTTTTGATGTGTGTGATAGCACAGAAGTTTGTTATCCTCTACATCAACCTAGACAGGCAAGAACAAGAAAGTCTTTGCACTCTCTCTCATCATCCCCACAACCGAGAAATGGCAGTGTGGACTATCAAAGGAGTGAAACTCATGAGCTCATTACAGTTACTGCATACACATCATACAGTCCCAATATGAAGTCCTTCGTTAAGATCATTAATGTTGTGTAGGTCAATAGTACCCAAAAACCTATTCCAGCTCCTTAAGAGTTGAGCAGCTATTGCTTTCTGTCCTTCATGTAGTATAATCTCTTTTCTTTACAGAAAGCTCTCCAACAATCCACTTGAAGTGAATAGCAGAAATGGACAACTTCCCACAGCTTTTTGGCAACTCTAGAGCTTCTAACCTGAGTGCAGGCATGCATGAAGCCCCAGTGAATTTAACAATCAATGGCTGCATCAGCACAGAGAAAATCACATGCATGAAACCACAGCAATCCATTACTGAGTAAGCACCAATAATTAGCAAAGGGTCAGTGATTTGCTCTTCCAGTGTGCAACAAACCATTGCAGTAAATTACTTTATTAATGTATTCCATGTCTCCTGGTGCATAGTGAAATGTAAGACAAATGTGTAATGCATTTAAAAGCTGGATTTGGTTTTGTTGATTCAGTCCATTGCTTAGCTGTTTAGTTACCTTATATTCAGCAAAAATGTCACTGGTGACCAGCATTAACTGCAGGGTCAGCAGAAGGTGGAGACAGAGCTGATGGGCTGCAGGCCTCCTGGAGCACCACTCCCAGGCAACAAACTGTTCTTAGTCCCAACAAATGTTTCTGCTTTTCCTAACCTCAGGTATTTTGCAAACTGTGGATTTTACTTCTGCTGTGAACAAATTATGGCATTGTCATGATTCCTCTCATTTGCTGTCCAGTACCTGAAGGAAAGGTGCTTATAATAAAACGTGCATAAGAGCATGCAGTTGACCACCTAAGGAACCATATGCCATAGCCAGGGTCAAGTTGATTCAGTACTACCAACAGATGTTTAACAGGGTGCTTCAGTGGCTACCTGCTCACAAACCCTGCCAGACACTCTCGCTGAACCATTTGCAAGGCCATTCTGGGTCTCAGACTGAGCACAGAAGTAGCCACAGATGCCAGTTATGTCACTTGACATCTCCAAGATCCAACTGCAACCATCCAGCCGTGTAATGTCATTCCAATGCCAGTCAGAATCAGGTCCTAAGACCAGATTTTATGAGGCTAAATGCAGCTTCAAAAATCACAACAGCCACAGGCCTGTACAACCAGACCGTGTCGGTATTTTTACCTACACCAGTGTAAAATTGGAACTTTATATACCCTACCAAGCAGCCTGATAAAATCCTGGTTGTTTTTCTTTACAAGGCAGCAGCTTCTAATACAAGACATTTAATTTTATCAAGCCCCAAAACAGAGTTCAACATCTCATGTAGCACACACAATACTTGGCTCCCAAGAAGCCTTTTTTACAGAGGGCATACTTTCCTGTGAAAATAGCTGTGTGATATGCCATGTCATCACATTGCCATTTCCTTAATTTAGAACACAGTTCCCCAACTGTTGTGTTCAAAGCTAACAATAACACTGGCTAATGGTTGCAATATATCCAGGCAGCTGTGAACTTTGAGGGATAACAATGAGGTAAGATGAACTAGGGTTCACAGCAAAGCACTTGATGACTCTAGCAGTTATTTAATGTATTTAAGATGTGAATTATTTGATGGATAATCTCAAGTGGATCCCTAACACTCTTTGATCCTTCCTGATTCCTTCTCCACTCCACATTAATATAGTTACCAGAGGCTTGTTGCCAGTAGGTGTCACGTTCTCATTGTCAGCGCGGCTGCTGGCGGCTCTTATCGCGTCTGCATAAAGATTCTTCTTATACAAATTCTGACTTCTGCAACAGAACAAAAGCTGACACAAATTATTATGCTTTGAGAGGAACAGATGCTGCCTTTTTCACATGTTATTCTATCAGTATTCACAGAAGTAGGTATATTTTGTTTTCTCTCACTGGTTTGTGTATTGCTATCCATTACCGCAGAGTGGGTAAGACAAATAGCTTGTCAGAAAAAGAAGTCAGTAAGAAGTGTACAAATGCTTGTTCCAATGCACCATCTGTAAAGTGTCATTCATTAGAATGAGCAATAGGCCTCATAATTTTAACTAGACCCTTCAATTTTCTTATATTATTCTATTTATAATACATTTCTCTTATAAAAATTTGTTTCAAGCAATGCAATGAAGCATGTCTGTGGGTGAAGCTCAGAAATAAAAGTCTGACTGTATTTTTGTACACTATCAGTAGTTACAATTATGAAAGTCACTTTTGTATTCATCTGCATAATTTATACAAAGCAACAATTTCACAAGTTGTTATGAAATAAGCAAACTGAAAGTCTCAAAAAGCTTGGAAATAAGTTCTTCCAGGAAATATTCATGACCTACAGAATTGGCTTAAGGAGAAAAAAGCCAAGAGTACAATCTGGAGATGGAAAAGGTATGAATAATCAGCTCTAAGAGGCTAGTTCCATAAGTTCAAAGCATGTTACTGTTATAGTTGAACAATAATCACTTATAAGGCAGTATTAAAAATCCATATAGGCCCAAACATAAAATTTCATTTTACATTGCTTGAGATCCTAATCAGTACATCTTCTTTCACTTTACATACATATTTTTGTCCTCCTAAGCATCAGCTAACAAAATTAATGTTACACTCTTCAAATTCTGGAAGTCTGAGGTTATAACATCTTTTTACTTGACCTATTTTAAATAAAATTTAGTAGCTAATTACCAAAGGAAATAAGAATTTTCCTTTTATTGAGGAACTTTCCTTCTATTTCTTCATAACTTTTATATACTAACGGGGAAATGTCACATGCCATAATTATCATCTATTGCTCCTTTCATGAAAATACAATGTAATTCAATTTTACTTTGTGTGGCCTTGGCTAGTTGAGGTGGAGGAATCTATGACTGAGGTGTTGAATCTATGATACAGGTTTGGGGTTTTTGTGGAAAAGAGTTGCTTCCTTGCTTCCCACGGAAGATAAGAAACTTGGCACACTATACAGTCAGACTGCATAAACCTGACTTTAAGAATAACACAGTGCTCTTCGGCAGACAATAGTCATTGAACACACCAACACAACACTTCAGCGTGCTTGGCCTTCAGTTCACACATTTTCAAATTGGCAGGTGTAGACCTCCAGCTTCATTTCCTTCAATTAAAAGGAGATAGGCATCTCCATTTGCAGGGGAAGGAACAGGACTATTACAGACTTAATCGGGACATTTTGAAATACAGTAATTTATCTGAAAAAGTGGTATAGCAATTTCAACCCACACACTGGTTTCCAGGCTCCAGTTAAATAGGGATTTTAGATCAGTGGTTTAATTTTGATCTAGTTACACTAGTAATTGTTGCTGTTCAAATTCAGTCAAGTGTGTAATTGAAAACCTGTTGTTGTGGTAAGTAGTTATATTGATCACAAGCATTTGGCAAGAAAGAAACATAAATCTGAGAGAAATTAAAAAAGAGAGAGGAAGGGAAGAAATTTAATATCTTTATACTTTTAAACAAATCATATTCTGTCTATTTTTCATAAGAGAATGTATGAAATATATGGGAAATATAAGAATCTCACAATTTTTCTGTTCTTTATACATCCACTGATCAAAAACTGAACCCCAGGTTGTGAGAAAAAAACAGACTGCACTTAGCTTCAATTCTGGACTCCTATCACTAAATAATAGAAAATAAGAAATGTTGCAGCTTATTTACTTTATGGACTAAATATGCTAAAAACCATTAAATAAGAATGAAAAGCATTAGCTTACGTAGTTAACGTATTTTGTGGCTTAACTTTTTGTGTCTAGGAGAGCCTAATTTTAAAATTGACCTAAACTACAAACAAAAATCCTGCATTTAAATCAGCCTCTGAGAACAGCTGTCTGCCAAGGTCATGGCCAAAAGACTCTAGCTTAAATGCTTAATACTTTCCAGTCTAAGGGACATCGATGACATTTAATTTCACATCAGACTGGGTTCTTAAATAGTAACTGTAGGAATTCTTTTTGCCACAAGAAGAATCCCAAATCTGTGCAATTCATTACATCCATGGAAAAGGCCAGGCAGTACTTTTACAACAGATGTGTTTAGACTCACATCCCTGCTTTTACTCTTTCTACTGCCAGAAAAACTGTTTCCATGTTCGTTGATGGAAACGTCACTCTGGAAGTTTGCCTTGGGAAGGTCAGCAGGCTGATTTCCTCAATGGCAAGGAAATTTTGGGGTGGAATTTTTCACTGAAAGAGAAACAAAAGCAAACTCATTGAATAGGTGGTAGAGAAGAGCCACCCCCTACCATGACAGTTTCAGACATCTACGGCTGTGAAAGGAAACCAAGGAAGAAGTAAACGGCATGTCCCTGAGCTCTCTCATCACTACGAATTACAACTCCTCCCCAAACCTAATACGGTCTATTCTTCTTCCCTCCAGACAGGTCTGCTCACTAACACCAACGTGAGTTCTGCGGGCAGAGAACATGCCAGAACTTTCTGTATTATTCACAGACCCAGCCAGCGAAAAGAACGGGAATTTCCAGCAGCTGAGGAACAGCTCACGCTGCCAGCCACGGCGCTCAGTGACAGCAGCAGCAGCTCAGCCCGTGGGCACAGGAGGCTTCGGGAGCGGTACCTGCGGCAGAAGGCAGCCAGGAGGCCCAGCAGCAGCAGCAGGGCCAGCACGGCGGCGCACACGGCGATGGCGATGATGTTCCGCACCTTGGCACGCCCGGCGCGCCGCTGCTCCCACCACTCCAGGTCGCTGAACTGGCAGCGCTCGCCCACGTATCCCGTCACACAGCTGCCAGGGAAAGAGGGCACAGGCTGCAGCGGGTGGCCGGGCACGGCCCCACACCGCCGCTCCAGCCGCCTGGCGCGTTGGTTCGCCACTGATCGCCGCGGCAGAAACAGCTGCTCGAGTTTTGCAGTGGGGAAGACAAAATTAATTTAAAGGAACGCTGTTGAAACATGTAGAATCCAGTATTGAATGTACTTTTTTTTTTTTTTAATGTAGTTTTTGCTGGTATTGAATCGCCTATAGAGTTACACAGGGAGATTGTAATTACTAGATTCCTATGGGTAAAAAGTAGGAAAAAAAAAAAGTATCTTAAATCCTGTAAATCCTGCTGTGTGATTAGTGTTTCCCTAGGATTTTCCATTTAACTTCTTTCAGCAGCAAGCTTCCCTTCCTTTAAAGTAGGCAGTGCAGGACTGAGACGTGTGATTTGGTTAAGAGTGTAGGGTACAAGGGCTTCCTGCCAGGACAGGGGCTTGTCAGACCCTACAAAGAGAATCGAATTTTAAACTGAATCTTTACTTTAAAATTAAAAATGAATGAAAGTGTTTTTAAAAACCCTATGATAAGGGTCAGAAATATCTTAAAAACTTAATTTTAATATAAGCTTCTTCTGTAGGCAGTTTTTGTTTATTTGTTTGGTTTTACCATTGTAAAACCCAACATAGAAATATGCTGTCAAGGCATGAAACCCTCAAATCAAAATTACTAGAAAGTGAGAAATACATCAAAAAATAATCCCAGCCTAGTTTTAGTGTGCAAGGCGAGACACATGAATAATAAATGGAAAAACTGAAAAGTCTACCCAATTCCTAACAATCCCTCAGCAATGTAGGCTTAACTCCTCACAATCCAAATTGGTCTGATTTTACTCAAGTCCAAGAGCTAGTCAAGTGAGAAAAAGAAACAGGATTTGACCTGCAGCAGCTTTTACCTAATGTCATGAAAACATTATATCAGCATTCATTATTAAATCAGGGTCAGGCACTTTCATTCTGTCACAATTTAGAATGCATGTGTGCTGGAAGGCAGAAAAAAATGCTAATTTTTTAATGTTAGATTACAATGAATTTCAATCATGCTGGAAGATCTACTTTCTAGTGTAAGATCTTTTATTAATTAAAATACAAATCACATCTAGTATGTGATTTTTGCTGGATAACATTTTTCCATTCCTGCCCTTTGGTAGTTAATAGATTAGAGCCTACATGAATGAATGCTGCCATCTAGTGAGAATTCAGCAGGAACAGAACCCAGAAACGTCCACTCACAAACCCCAACAGCTAAGCATGGTTGCCCTTAAATTTTTTAACCGCCTCCACTTCCAAAACTGAAAAATATATACATTTGAATTCTCATTATGCAGTAACGTCTAACAGATAAAAGAAAAAAAATTATGTGGTCCAATTTGAAAGTTCAGCAAGTTTAGACTCTTTAATTTCAAGAGAAGAAACTTCTGAGGCAAAAATAGATAGTTTACAATGCCTCTAAAAGTTACACTAAAAATTCAAAACAAGTACCAGAGATGACTATAAGTTTTTCTCCTGTACTGTCTTTGCCCAAGGGCTTTGTTGATCTCAAGAAATCCACAGCACAAAGCACCCACTTCATTCCCATAGATGTACATGAGACAGATTCCTTTTATATTTTTACAGGCACAGAGATCTCTGGGCAGGGAAGACCACTCATATTTCAAAATAGGAAACCCTGAGACACAGAGGGAGATTTTTTTACCCTGGAACTACATCCACCCCCTGCAAGGGTCCTCACTTACCACCTGACACTCCAGGGGAGGAAGGAGGCATTTGCTTTGTCCCACTGTAAGGATTTTATGTTTGATTTTGAAGACAGATTTTGAGTACAGATTCAATTATAATCAGGTTATACACTTAAATGCCACCACTAAATGTTTTGAAGAAATTATTACCCAGTGGGACTAGGTTGTCATATTGACCAAGCCAAGGCTGACTTCTGGAGAGATGAGATTGTCCTTGATTTTATCAGTATTCCCCTGCATTTGGGAAACCAGAATTATGCTTCACAAAAATATGAACAGGGTTAAAAATATTAGCAGGGGAAGTAGATCTCGATTTTGAGGTCTCATTGCAACTCTTCCTGTTTTTAAGGGGGAAAATACATCTTATCCTTTTCTGCCTTTCTGTAATGGAAGATGCTGACATCAAACTGCTCCCTGGCCCCAGTCAGAGAAGACAAAACAGAGATATCCTCTTGCATCCCAGTGAATGCTACACCTGAACAGCAAGGCCAACAGGGAGATGCGAGCCAGTACAAGACATATAGGAGAGAGAGCAAGCACCTTTTTCACAAAGCCATGAGCACTAAGTCATTTAACAACTTACCTCCCATTCCCAAAGCAAAGAATCAAGGGAATTAGGGAACAGATCCAATCCTACTGTTAATTGCAATGGGTGTGAATGGAGTGGCCATACCCTGAAAATTACACTGATCACTTATAGGAAAGAAGAGATTCCCATGCTAAGGAGTGACACAAGTGATAAACAGATCATTTGTGGACAAACTCTTCACTGCCTGCAGTTAACTGAGGGCAGCATTCCAAGGGTGCTACTCTTCAGCAGAGATAATACAAATTTCTGGACTTACGTGCAGGCGTAGTCTTGTAGATCAGAAACATAATTGCACACTCCCCCGTGGAGGCAGTAGGACTCATACGAAGGAGGGCATCCTACAGCATCACCTTGCACAGCCTTTGTGGTGTATTCATTGCTGACAGCAGCTGGGGGAGCAGTAGATTCTGAAACAGAAGGTTTCACAAGGACATCTCAAACTTTTGGCCTTATTGGCAACATAATCTTATGAAAGTGTTCCACAACTTCAAGGTACAAAACTAGGTAAAAATATCTGATTTCTATTAATTACTTGTGTTTTACCTATTTGTTTACGTTGTTATCAAATTTAGGCAAACAGAAATTTAGATCAAATTATTAGATATGCTTGATTTTACTTACAGTGAAAGACCCACAGTGATTGACTGAGTTCTGTCTATTTAGATGTGTGAGCCCAGCTTTGAAGAAAAATTGCACCAATTGCCTAGGTGCTTACTCAGAAATAATTTTTGCAATTTATGCAGCTTTGGCATATAGTGAATCTCTACCACATATAAATTACCAGAGTCAGAGGTAGAGGTGAAGGGTGACTTTATTTCATGCACTTGGATCTCAGAAGTTTTCACAAGCAACTTGTCATTCCTATGCAGCTTATTTCTACTCTGCTGCCATCCAGTCGTTTGCATCTGTGTGTGACAGCAGAACACATTTTTGTTGTTTCAGGCTAGCTCAGGTACAGATGACAGCATCACTGGGGGACCAGGGAACCCTGGGGTGCAGGGAACCCTACTGACCCGGTTTTTCAAATGGTTCTGTAGCCTGCTCTGAATCACACGTGCTGCCACTCACACAGCTATCCAAACTAGCTAGTTTTAAAGGTAGCACTATTATCTCCCTGCACAGCATGACCACAGTGCAGACATGCCCTTACAGAAAAGGAGTGTTTTCATGCCTACTTTGATGCTACAACTAATCTATAGGTCAGAACAAAACAGCTGCATGGCAAAGAATTTCCAGCAGTATGGATTAGCAGAGACATGTCTAATCATTCTCATACAATTGTGGGATCAGTTCTATGACTCACACCAGTTTTATTGCAACATGACCTTCAATGACATTTGGGTTTTAAAATTTCATTTGCAGGAGAACTGCCATGGCAGAGAGCCTGAATGGAAAGGGATGAGTGATTATAGTGAACCCCAGGTGTGCCTGCATTCAGAAAAGAAAATTTCATCTTGCTAAAAGAGCTTATTAGGCAAAGAACTAAAACAGTGTGTTAACACCTGTGAAGACATGGGATCAGACTGACAGATGAGGGACCTAGAAAACATTACTTCCAAGTCATGCATCAATGCATCATTTAAAATCGTCATTTCCTGAGTGACACCTGAAACTACTGAAAGATTAAGTAACTGAAATGGGAGTGGGAATCCTGATGAGTGTTCTATCTAAGAAAGCCACCGTTTCCTTGTTTTTCTGAAGAAACAGCTCTGTGACAGTCACACAATGTCCCTCCATCATCAGAAAGTCACTCAATCTGCAGTAAAATTCACCCTGACCAAGAGGGCTGACATAGAGTAAAACAATGAGTCACTCTCATTTTCAGAGAGTGCTACTACTACATTGAGGCCCTAAAACGAGGGTCAGATAGTCACTAGTGCTGAACCTTCAGTAGTTCCCTTTAGTAAATTGATAATTGGATTTTCTTAGGAGTTTCAGAGCCCTTTTAAACAATCAGTGACTGGAACTGAGAAACAAGCTTATACTGAAGAATCAAACGGCACTTAAATTATGTTCATCTTCTGTGCTAGCCTTCTGCAGAGTAGCAGAAGGCATAGGGAGTTTGGAAAATAGCACAGACTGAAATAACCGCCAAAAAATATTATTTCCAAGAAGTATTTACTTCTGCTGTTGATTGTAAATGACAATTGATAGATTTGTTATTGCATTTAGACAGTAAAAAGTCACATTGAATCCTACTGTAGATATTTCCTAACGAAACTTGGATCTGTTCTCCTTTGTCACCCACAAAACAGCCTCCTAAAGGCAGTGCTTAATGGATCCACAAGCTGGCCAGGGTGTTACTGTGCAGGGATCCTTCAGTTTCCAGGCATGAAAATTTATCCAAGAACACAGTTCTTAGTTTAGGGCCACTTTGTTTTGTTTGCTCATTCCATTTACTCACTGCAGCCAATGCCAGTTCCAGAGGCATGATCAGCACACGAACAAGTGAAGCTTCCTTCTGTGTTTGTGCAGGTCATGTTCTCTCCACAGGTGTGGGACCCCATCTGGCATTCATCAATATCTGTCACCCAAAGAGTCTGCAGTTAGAAGAAGGGAATGGCTCAGAGCATCAGTTAAAGGGCAGCAGTTGCAGCACTGCGATCCCCAGGGGAAAACACCAAAGACCTCTCCCTCTTCAAACATGCCTTCATGGAAAATCCAATAGAGGAGCAACCAGCATACTTTCTATGGCAAGAGCATGCTGTGCTGCTGCAGAAACTCTCCACAGGGAGAAGGAGGGAAAGGCTTCCCCATGAAGTGGAACAAGTACAGTAGAGTTGGAGAAGAGAATTGTTTGTACCAGATGCATTCTCCTGGCATTGCTCGTCATAGCTTGCAGCCTGGATGCATATGTTTGGGAGGGGGGGAGTGGGGAGCTGCCCACTCCTGCACCACCCACCCAGTTCAGCCTGAACAAAAAGGTTAGGTAGAAGAAAAGTGTCCAGAAACCGACAGGTTTATTCAGTTTCTGTAAACACTTCAATGAGTGAGGCTCTGAATGACTGTGAAGAGGCTCCCTGATTACAAGAGTTTCCAGGCTCAAGGCCCATGTTAGGCTCATCTGTGTCTCTCTCTCCCATCCTGCTGCACAGCCTTCTCCTGCCTCCACTCCTTCTCTGCAAAGCCCACGGCAGCAGCTCCTGCCAGGCGAGCACTTGCACACTGCAAAGTGTCGAAGCACTCCCCTCAAAGGTGAAAACTTTGGTTTATATGGCAGAGTTTGGGAACGTCTGATTCATTTTATGACCTGTCAGCAGAGTACATGTGCCAGATCTACTTCAGGGAATCACAGATCTGCTACCCCAATTTTTGTGAAATGATTGCTTTAGCTGCCGGGAATTTTTCTACAGTAAAATTAACAGGCTCTGGCTCAAAACAGTATAGAAAATTCAGAACACTTTTACAAACAAACAAACAAACAAACAAACAAACAAACAAACAAACAAATAAAAATAAAAATAAAAAAATAAAAAAAAAAAAAACAAACAAAAAAAAATGAAAGGGGGGAACACAGCTGCTGCAGCATATTTCAAGAAATGTGATTTCACCGAGACAACATAAACTCTTCGTGTGTTATCACTGGACACACCATCACATTCCTGGACACTGTGCATACATGCAGGCATGTGCAACTGAAGCACAAAATCACTTACCAGTTTCTGGTTTTCATAGCACATTTCAATTCATTGAACAGAAAAAAGTTTCATTTATAATTATCACATAATAATACTGCATCTACTCTAAAATGCTGAGAGTCTATTCTCTGGATTTAAAGGCTGCAGGAAGATAATAGACTGCTTTTCAGTAACAGTGGAACATACTGCATCTTGAACAACTATACCACAGTGTAGTGGTAAATAAGACAGTAAGAGCCCCGGGCTGCCTAAGGACTTGCCTTCTAGATGGTGCTGGGAAGGCAAGAGGACCTTGTCACTTCTGTGTGCATTCCAAACACCTTCAAAGACATGAGTTCTGCCTCTGATCCCTGCAGGAAAAAGGCCCTCTAAATTCTTCTGCCTCTGATACTTTCCACACTCTACTCATAATAATGATATTGTACTTAATTTTTCAGTCATCCTAATCAGCACTGAAGAACCAAAGTCCAGTAAAGATTATGTAAGAATTTGTTCAAACTTAATGGGCTTTAAATTAGGGTATAAAGGAAAAAAGGGGAAAGAAAAGGACAAAAGAGAAGCCAAGACACTCATAAAGCTCTGAACAAACTGTGTGCTAGTCAAATACTGGAGAGAAAAATCTTCCTGTTCATATTTACCACTAAAATGGATTAAGAATTTAAGAGATGTAAGGAATGAACTAAAGACCTGGCATTAGAACTGTATGGACGAATCAGTGGGTCTGATTATTAACAAGACTCTAAATGTACTCAAGTTGTCAGCATCACACCTTGAACTCTGTGCCTATTAAACAGACATGGGATTATTTGATGAGTGTTATGACATACTCAATATCTGCTTTCGTTTATATTCATGGCAACGATTTCCAATAAAGCTCTACTCCTTCACCTACACTTCCCTCCTCCCCTTCACTCTTCCTCTCTCTCCTTCTATAGCCATAAAAAAGAGTGCAAACACGGAGAGGAGATATTCACTGACAACTACAGGCTTTGCATATTGATCAGCTGCTGAGGCTACCACACTTCAAACAGGGAGGAAGGAATCAAAAAGGCAGAAATGCCCCAGCCCTCCAGGCAGAGCAGAGCCCTCACACATGCCCATACCATAGCAATGGACTCCATCTCCAGTGTAGCCTTCCAGGCACTTACAGACGTAGCCCCCTTCCGTATTGATACAGTTGGACACGTTTCGGTTGCAGCGGTCCATATTTACGGCACACTCGTCAACATCTGTGGGACAAAACAAGGGACAGGGCACGTGGGCCATGAAACCATCACACCAGTCAGTGAACAGAAGTATCTACACCATGGGTCTCCCTCAGACTGTGCTGTCACTTGGCATTTGTACATCTGAAGCAAATGGGAAGAGAAAGACTTTGTGGTCTTTTTTGGTGTGAAATATGAAATTTAATGGGGGCATTCTAAAATCCAAGAGACTCAACCAGGTACTATCAGCTGGAGACCATAAATACCATTTGCTCCAAAAAAAAAGCTATTCACAGGAAATTATCTAATTCCAAAAAAGCTTTATATTATAGAACCATAAAATCCATTAAGTTGGAAAAGACCTCTGAAAGCATTTGAAAACTTTGTTTTGCAAAAGAACACATAGGCTTATAAAAAGAAAAAGTACAACAGTGAAAAAAATGTATGCCCATTTCAGCTTACAATGTTTTTCCCTTTCTATAGCAACATAGATTCTTCCGAGTCTTCATGCTTAGCCACCAAATGGTATTTTTTTAGTTTCTAAACTTTCCTCTCTCGACATTTAGAGAGAAAAGAAGTTCTTCCATTTATGTTGCAAACAAGTCCAAAAATTTAAAAACCACCCTGAGCAATGTTTTGCATGGCTGTTAGAGTCTTTTTCTAGTGCTAGAAAGAAACTAGAGCAGCACTTTTATATAAACATTACATCAGGAATACTAATTTTGAAGAGATTCCTTATGTCTAAATTGTATATCAACTATCATGTCTATGGACTGAGATTTTATAATTAGTCAGTTTTAACAAATAAATACATTATACTTTTATTATCCCTGTTATTGCTTCTTAATATTAATAGGATTAACACTCATGACTTGAGGGGAAAAAAAGGCATGTGATATAATCAGACTTTTCATCTCACATGCTCTCTGCTCATCATTGCTTTCATACTATTGACCTTTCTCTGATGGCTTGCACAGCAGAGCTGCCAATGTGAAAGGAGATAGATTTTCTTCTTTTCTCCCAATTGACAATTTTTCAAAAGTTATAATAATGTTTTTATTACCATAGCATGATTTCCCCTTCCTGGTAAATCCTTTCAAACACTGGCACATAGCACCATCTTCCAGCAAAACACACTCTGCATTGACATAACATTCTAGTGCAGTGCAGTCGTCTTCATCTACAGCATAAGAAAAACAAAAAAAACCACCAGATGTATTTGGAAATATCAAAGGAGGTACTGTATAACTATAATAAAGAAAAACAAACAAGCTAACTAACTAACTGGCTGACTAGGAAAACCAAAACATACTGTCAAAGTTTGAAACAGCTCTCCAGGATTAATCATGACAAGCCAATACAATTATTACAGCTGTTATCTTTGTCTAGATGGAGTTGATATGTCATTTAGTATCAGGATTTCTGAATACTTTAGCTTAGTTTACAGGAATGCAATATACTTAAAAATCTAAGGGAGGGACTTCCTCAAGTGCTCCAAATTAGAAATGTTTGTTCTCTAGACCAGGATAGTATAATCATTTTTTTGTTGATATAGCCAAGGAATATAGACAAAAACAAAAGAGCAGTTCTACCTGGAATAATTGCACAGACCTAAATTCTTGTAAGAATATCAATGAGCCTTTCTTTCTTTAAAGTCTATGACTTCTTTCTGCTCCATAAACCTGTTCAGAGCCTCAGAGTAAGTATAATGAAGATAACTATCAGACGCTACCTGATACCATGATTTCAGCCATAAAAAAAAGTATTTTCTGCTTTCCATCATTGTCTGTATCCTTAAAAATCCCAGTGCTCCATGTGCTCTGCAGCACAGTCTCTGGTGGTGGCATTGGAATTACCTCCCTGTGCACAGAGACTCTTCCTGAAAAAGACAAGAAAAAAGTGACATGGTCTATTTAAACCTACTGAAATAGCCTTCTGAATTTTGAATACTTGTCTACTTTCCAATAATGATGGTGGTTTCCTTTTAAAATCAACATCAGTGTACTCCCAGACCGTTTCAAATTATTCTTAAAAGCACTCACTGGTGATACTTCTCAAACACAAAAAAGACATGACTCATTCCTCACAATTCCTCTCAACACTGCACACATCTTTTTCACTGCTAAAATGTCAAGGGAAAAATTACAGTGATCAGACAATATGTTACTGTCCCAAGGACAACATTCCAGGATTTTCAATCTCCAGAGAAAACATCATTCCTTATGTTAGAGCAAGGTGAATTTTTCCAGTGCCATCTTTCAGGATCCTCAAGTGTTTCAGGGGGGTCTTTTTGGGAACTGGAGCACTTTACCTGTTGTTGAGTTGGAAGAGCCCAGAGCATGACAGGTTTTTCCATCATGAGATTTTCCAAATCCTGGATGGCACTTGCAGTGGACAATTCCAAAACTGTTTTCACAGATCTGATCACAGCCTCCATTCTCATAAAGGCAAGGATTTGTCCCTAATGAAGAAAAACAGGAAATGTAACAAGCTGCTTCTTCAGTCAAACATTTCTTTTAGACATGCAGAGTTGAAGCAGTTGGAAAAAGAGTAAGGACTGAAAAAAACTAGGATTTTTTAATTTTTTTTTTTCTTTAACAATAGACTCATATAGTAAAGCACAGGTGTTATCACCTATCCCCTGGCAGGAAAAGAAATTGATGTACTCTATATCTAATACACATACCACATTTTTTTATTAATTTATTTCCTTTATTTCTCCTTTAATATTTAGAGTCCTAATTTTACAAGGACATAAGGAACCTTATCTTCTCTCAATCCTGGTCTATTGAAATACTTTTTTCTGCTTACTGGGAGATTGTTCCCAACAGAAAATCAAATTATTTGATCAAAAACTAATAAATTTCACAAAATCTTTCTCCATGTCATTTATTATTATTGGTGTGTGCAGGGTGCTAATAGACTAGGATAAATAGGAATTAAAATCTGTGGTAGCCTCATGGCAACTGATCAGCATCTATTCTTGGGCATGAACATAATTCTGTCGGCATTCCTTGGACACATGCCCAGATGATGTTTCAATAAATGCCAATCTGACTATGCAAGGCTTTTTAAAGAGCCTGTTTCCGAGAAGATAATCCTCTCCCCAAGGACATCTATTCTACTGATATCAGTGAACAAGAGGAGGCTGGAAGGGAATGACTGCTTAATTTTTGCAGTGTACCTGGTTTCGCCAAAGGATGAACTACAACCATTGATGAGGGTCTCAGCATGCTGCCTCGAAGACGTACCCTGTTTTGGCCGGTCTTCTTGTCCACCCTCACTAGTGATGGCCTAGCCCAGTCAGAAAACCACAAGTGGTCCTCAAACACCGCTACAGCAAAGGGATGCCCTACAAAGACATGAGGTTTATCATTTCCACATCTGTAGGACACACACAAGAAACCCTATAAAGGAAAGCATTATCTGCACATAGGTCAACTTCAACCACAGGGGCCTAGCCATAGCCAGTGCTCCACTTTGATGTCTCCTGGAGAGGGATAAGTGGCCATGAGCAGTGGACCACAGTCACATGTTACTTGTGCTCTTAGCAAAGGAGGCTATGAGACTTGCCTGGCTCAGTACAGTCTCTACAATTCCGGTGACTTCCAACCAGATCAAGTTCACAAGATGCTTCTACATCACACATCATCATTTCTTGAGGCAGCATTGGGACCAGCCTTTCAGAATTGGAGTACCTCCCTCCTCTGCATCTAAGTGGCCCAGCACAGAGCTGCTGAGGTGCACAGTTCCTTCTGTGGTCTTCCCATAAGAAGGAGAAGAGGAGCTCACAGCTTACGTCATCCTGCATAAGCATCCTAGCACGAGGCAGCCTGGGAGCTACAGCCACTGCAGCCACTGACTCCTGGTAGGGTCCCAAAGCCAGTGTGTGGTCTCTGCAAGTGCCAAAAGTACACACAAGTGCAATGCAGGGGGCCACGTGTGCATATAACCAGCTAACTTAAATCATGGGAGCCAATAGGTCATGCAGGTAGCTTCCTCTCTTTTCACTGATGACAACAAGATCCTAGACACCAGCTTCAACCAGGCATCTAACAATTACACAACTAACAGTGTGAGAAATTCCACCCCAAGTTCAGAGCACAGGAACTTTTCCTTGGTGGCACAACATTATGTGCACCAGGAAAACTCAGATCCTCAGTTTGACTTTCAGAGATAAGCTCAGCAATTCAGAATCCACAGGACAATTTAATGTATATAATGGCAGACATAAAGGCTTTTACAAAATTATTCTGACTCTTTCTAATTTCTCATGATAGAAAATTGTCATTAGTCCATATGGGACTATGTATTTTTTTCTATACACTCAAAAATCTCATGCTTTCAAGGTAGCCTTTGGGCGAGCTATTTTCAATGGAAGGTAAGAACATATTCTATTCTTCCATGGATGAACACCTGGCTTCAGAGTGGATGCTTCCTGGCTGAAGCAGGTTTGCTTTGTTCTGGTCCTTTGAGACTCAGTGTGCACTGCAGTCTGAGCCCCTCTGAAAAGTATGTTTTTTAAGCTCATGGCTTTTATGATCTGTGCTTTTGCTTCTTAATATAAGACTTCAAGTAGGTGATGTTTAATTTCAGTAAAGAAATTGGGATCCCAATATATATGTGCTTTAAGAAAAAATTTAAATCAAAGACAAGCGAAGAAGCGAACAAAACAACAGATAAATTAGAACCTTGGGGAAGGAGTATGTGTTAGTATATCTTAAATTCACCTTACAAATAAACTGTAAAAACCACTCCTTTATAAAAAAAAAAATTCTTAGACCCTTTTTAAGTGTTCTTAAGTATTACATTGAAGAGTGTATTGTTGGCACTTCACTGCCTCACCGACCCATTCTCAATCACTGACTTTGGTCCTTACCTTTTCATTCCACTAAATTTGAACAACTAGACCAAGATCTGGATACTATTCTCACCCAAACATTTGCTCATAATTTTAGGATCGTGTTTGCACTATTCCCAAACAGCACCCTGCTTTGATGAGCAATTTATTAACCTCTTATTTTGCAAATATATTAGATTAAAATTAGAAGTGTAGTATCAGTCAGTGGAGGTAGCAGGAACAGTGCAAATGCAACCCACTGCATAAACAAAAGGAATGCTTGTGTTCTTCACTGCCTTGGGCAGATTATTACAGGCTGGTTTACTCACAGCTGAGAACGGGGCTAGGCAGAAGAGCAGAAATAATTTACCTATTTAGAATGCAGCTCTACTGAATGAGCTCTCAGTGCAGGGGCACTAGAGGGAGCCGCTGTAATAAAAACTCATGTTACAGCAGCGCACCTGCGAAGCGGCGCCACCTTCTCGTCCTCCAGCGAGCGGCCGTTCAAGAACAAAAACGGAATTCTGGTCTCTCTAACAGCAACAGCAAAACATCAGGAAATGCTTCTCTAAATTCGTACCCCTACAAGTCTTCATCTCTTTCACTTCCTTGCATACAGAGGTTGATGTCCTTTCCTCCCACCTCCAAACAGTAGTATCAGTGCTTCTTTCTCATAGTCCATATTTCTATAGTGCTCCTAGCTCTCCTTCTTTGTTTTCTCCCTGTAAGACACTGTCTTACTCCTTGTGGGGAAACAAAATGAAACTTTGATGAGACTTCAAGGCTCTCCTTTGCAGATCTGCTGCAAGGTGGAGCATACAGCAGAGTATGCACAGCAGGGGAAGACAGAGGAAGGCTGGAAAGTCTCTCTTCTCAGGCTTTTTGATGTCAAATAAACTGGAGAACACTGATTCCTCGAGAACCTCACTCTGCTTACCTTCAAAGGAGTGGGAGGGTATCTGTCTTAGGTGATGAACACAAGCCTTCCCAGAGCACAGGCTCTAACAGAGGCTGCTCAACAGAGTAACCATAAAGTTACCCATGGCAGTCATGGTATTAAGCTACAAGTCCCCAGTCTGCCCATGTTTTGTATGCACACCTACAAAATGGTCCCCAGAGAGATCCCATGATCAAAAGGACTTGCCCTCTCCAGAAACCAATTTGCTGTGTACAAGATTCTTAAACACATGGTTTGCTTTAGAAATGGTACAACATCAGTTCCTTGTTGCCAACACTTCTGTTCCTCCAGGATAAAACAGTTATGTGTCATGCAGTAGAAATCTCAGTCATAAAAACCACCAGCATATTGTAAAATCATTTTTCATTTGCGATCATTTGTGTTTAGACTCATTCCAGTGTTCAACATTGCAGATGCAAATTTGCTGCTCAAGGGCCTTAACGATCCAGATTCATTCCCTTTTAACTTACGTCAATATAACTCACTGATGCAATAAGCACAGAAAAACCTGAATTAAACTAAGCAGCCATGCATGGGAAAAACAAACCACATTTTTAATGTTTTGATTCTTTTCATCCTTTTGAGAAGGCAGAGAAGTCCTTCAAAGTGACTCATCAATAAAATCAGTGAGTGTTAGAAAGACATACTTTTGCTAAAACGAATAAAAGTCAGCTGGGTAACAGAATGAAGAACTTAAGTGCTGTCATTAACCTCAACAGAGAGTTGCATGGGACATACAGCACAGCAGCTGGCCAATAATTCACATGCACATATGCAGATGTAGATGCGCATGGACAAGCAGCAGTAGGTAATTATCAACCCCAAAGCCTCACCTACATCATTCTGTGCAAGAATTCGACGACCAGAACCATCCAGGTTTGCACTCTCAACCACGGCCTGTTTAGCATCACACCAGTACAACTTGTCAGCCAGGTAGTCGAGAGCAATTCCGCTGGGCCACACCAGGCCAGTGCTGGCTACGACCCGGCGATCGAAGCCTTCTAATGAAGAGCTGTCAATCCGCGGATTGACCCCCATGTCAGTCCAGAATAATCTCCTTCAGAAAACAAAACGAATACAGGAAGTCAGTAAGTAAATGTTTGTCCTCCTCTCCATGGAGTTCTTTCAAAGTAGAAAGGTCAGATCAGAGCAATACAGCCCTGACTCACAGGAGAAAAAGGGCACACTTCAAGCAAACATATTGGCTGCTGATCTTTTCACACTTGCCATAAGACTCCAGGTGATTACACTGGGACTTATGCGGAATTCTTACTCTGTTCACTGGAACAAAACATTTGGAAAAGAGCTCCTGACTATGCTAAGTGCTAGCTGTTCATATCTGCTTTTTGATTTGCCGTGTGACAGCTGATAGTTTTTTAGACAACAGAAGATGATCCATTAGCCAGACCCTTGTCTAAACAAGGTTGTAACAACATACAATACACAAATTAAACCAAATTACCCATTACCCATGCAAAACAAGCAAGAGTAGGCAGGTTGTTTTGAAAAAATAGACCAGTATCAGGCCAAGAGTCTTTCTTTTTCAAATAAAATTGTGATTCTCAGGGTGTCCCTCTAGAGTCCTGTGTGTTATTCACTGAGTGTTTAGCAGTTTTCAATGACTATGCTGGAAGGCAACTCAAAATAGGGATAGCTAAAATTGAAAACAATG
This sequence comes from Lanius collurio, assembly GCA_020086605.1. Taxonomy (NCBI): domain Eukaryota; kingdom Metazoa; phylum Chordata; class Aves; order Passeriformes; family Laniidae; genus Lanius; species Lanius collurio. Next base: position 16,821,755 of record JACBWW010000015.1, read on the forward strand.
TCTGAAGTTTGGGCTCATCTTCCCAGGCATCAGCTGCCTCTGTCAGGTTTACTGAAATAATGCAGGGATTCACTTAGCTTTAATTACAGAAGTAGTTTTGCTCTAGCTAATGCAGGGATCAGTATTTTTAAGAGCCTTAATTGTGTTTCACATCCCTCTTTAATATTTACAACTATGGACATAATCATAATGCTCGTTCATCCTTTCACCATTAATTTTCTAAAAAGAAAGGTTTGAGTTATGTTTCCTCCTCCTTTTCCCCTTGCACCTTTTGCCTCTACCAATAATTTTTATATAACAATCTTCCAGAAGATTGTTCTTTCTTCAAAGTTTTCCTGCAAAATGTCTCTATAGCATTCAACCTCTACTGAAAGATTCTTTCAGGTCTTTTATGTCCAGAGGCAAGCTAAAAAAACATCCTCCCAACTCTGCTTCTTTATTTGATTAATCGGTACTTAGTTATAGCAGGAAATGAGCATCAAAACCAAACTTAAAAGACCAGATTTAAAATACTCCTGCTACAAGCATATTGACTGAAATCCGTGGGACTTTGCCATTGATTGAAACAGCCAGAATTTCATCAAGAGTTTGATCACCTGAAACTCCTGTGGTCATTTCAACACTAGTTAAGAAGATATAAGGTGCATTTAAAACAAGAAATCTCCAGAACAGTAAATTGCATTTAGTTTCCCCCAAAACTGAAACATGAACCAAAAAAATGGCTGTTTTGTAAGCACTACTGGTTAAAAGTGATTACTTTCTTCACACTAATAGATATGGATCTATGAAAGTTTCTAGTGTGGTACCTACAGCTGTCAGTGACCTCAGTTGCTCATGTTTTCTTTAGCTTAAACTGCATACAGAATCATTAATGCCCCTAATACTTTCTTCTAAAATCTATATGAGAAATACACATCCCAACTCATGACAGAAATGCTGCAATAAAACACTACATTTCTCACAACTCTGCAAGGCAATGACCAGCCCAGCCTGAGACTAATGCATGTTTTGACTGCCAAAAAGGGCAAGGCTTGCAAGCTCATTTTTAAAAATCCTCCACAAGTATTGCATGATTTACTGTGTTTATCACTCCTTACTTAGCAAATGGGTGAATGGCAATCCCTCGGGGCTGGGAGAGATCCTCCCAGATGATAATTTTTCTTTGCATTCCATTCAGATTGCTCCTTTCAATGCACACCTTCCTGCAACACACAGAGCACTGTTAGGTCCTCTCTGCTATCTTTTTAATTACCTTCTTGGGCTGAATGTACTAAGATTTTGCACTGCTTTAGTTTAGCTGTAATAAATAATTTCACAGTGACAGGAAGTAATCCTGCTGATGTGGGATGTCTAGTTGTTTTATCAATGAGTACTTCATGTTACAGCTTCATTATCTGCTCCAGGGCATGATGATAAAATACCTGCTTCATATCTGCAGAAGATATGAAGTTCTCCTTCTTTGGGCGAATAATGAATTGCAAGTATGATTACTAATAGACAAATGCTAGCTTTGAAGGGAGTCAGGAGGAAAACCAGCTCCTAACTGAATACCATTACCAAACTTACAAAGAATTTTTTTTTAAATTAGTAGTTTTACATAACATTTTTCATCCAGAAGTTACTGGTCATTTTACATATTACATCTATTTTGCAGGAAAGAATGAGGCTAAAGTTCTTAAGATTACTCATTAAATCTGTGTTCAAGTCAAGTATAGAATCTACATTGCCAGTCTTCCAATTCACGTTTTTTTCCAGAAAATTGATTTTCTTGCTGCAATATTCACCTTGTCAAAGAAATATCAGCGTCTACCTACAAGCAAGCCTACAGCCTTCCATGCCTCTTTGAGCCTTCAAAGAAAGGCTCCACAGAGATGGAAGGAGAAATACATTCCTGCAAATGTGAACTACAAGCAGGTAAATGCAGTGGGTGAGAAGGAAGTCGCAGGTTCAAATTCCCACATTTTCCCTGAACTCCTGTCTTAGGGAGAGAAGCACCATAATCTCCCATTTCACCAGAAACATGGGCATATTTCTACAGCAACACAATCATGACAAGGTTGTACCTTGAAGAAAAGAAGTGGACCAGCAGAATGTTTAAAATGGAGAAGTAGGGTGAAATTATTTTTTAGTGACTAATGAATCATGGCTCATACTGAAAGCTCATGACCACTCTTCAAGGAGTCTTCATTACCTGTTGTGATCTGACACTACCTTTTTATCAAAGGTCAGTTTTGTTTCCCTCTGCACATAAGGTTGGGTATCAGCTGAAAGGTGCTCTTATTGTCCAGCTGTGGTCATTCCTCTTTTGTCAGAGATAATAAACAAAGGCTGTCCAACAGCATGATTCTAGCTGCCAACAACACTGATTTCTATCCAAGATGTACTCAGTACAGTAATATTCTTTTTTATATGATACATATAAAGACATACCTATACACACGCACATGCAGTGTATGTATATAAAGAAGAGTATAAGCAAATATATTCACACTCACATGTGCACACACGTATGTGTGTATATGCAGTGCATGCTTTAGATTCCCTGCAACTGAGTCCAAATCCTCACTTCTTGGAAAGACAAAGATAAGAATACAATAGCAGACTGAAAGTGAACTTCCAGTATTTTAGTTTTAAAGTTCCTTTCTACTGTATATACTTGAGACTACAACTACCCGGTCAGAATGTGAAGCACTACTGAATTAGAGTGATATCCCAGCTATTTCTGTATCACCAGTCATTTATTCCAAATATTTCATGGCATGCTTCAACATAAATGCACTGTGGGGCATGTACCCTCTGTCTGTCCAATACAATTTACGGTTAATCCAGTCCACAGCAAGGCCTTCGGGTGTATCTATAGCGTCATGAATAACCTTTTCACGATCTGAACCATCCAGGTTAGCTCGTTCTATCCATTTCAAGGCAGTATGGGCAAAGTAAATCTGTAAATAAATAACAGACAAGGTGTCATTAGTTCCCCTCTCATTTTCTACTCTACCACCCCTGTCTAGTAACTCCATTTCTAAAATACCTTTTTCATCCTGAAAATTCCCTGAACTGCTTATTCACAAAAGGCTGCACAGGTAACCCGTGATCCCTGATCAAGTAAAAAGACACTTATCCTTCAACCAGGATGACTTCTACAGGCAGCTTGTGCTTAGCTCTAAATCCTGGTTGCCCTATATACATCCCTCTGAATATCCTGTGGTTTTGTTTCAGCCAGCAGCTACCTCACATGAAGCACAGCTGAGGAAGCAAAAGTAGGAGCAGGTAGAAGGAAGCACATTGTCATTTCACTGGCTGCTTATGCTGAAAAGAGAGAAGCATGGAGAAGGTAGTAGAACTCTGTGCATGTCAAGGAGCTGTGAAGGGGAAAAGGAGTTATAAAATTTGCTTCTTTTTTTTCCCCTCCTTCATCCTGCAGTCATCTTAATTTTTTACCGGGTATCTATTCTGTAATGCTCTAACATTTTGAGGAGAGGTTTTTTAGTTTTGAGTCAAAAGAAAAGTTCTTTGCTGGTAGGGAAACTAGGTTTGCGTTTTCCAGGGACGTGTAAATTTCGTCTTGTATTCAATACCAGAGGGAGCCAAACGCTGTATGGCAAACCCACATGAAAAGCAATGCTGAGGCTTTCTCTGCAAACGGTAACAGCAAAACAAATGACTCGCAAACAAAACAGGAGGGGCCCTCTAGCCCTTGACCAGCTAATTCAACATCCTGGGAGCACAAAGGGGTGCTGCCTTGCCACTCAGCTCTGTGCTGACAAGACCGGACTCCAGCAGCCTGGCTGGCCCCTGCATGCCCCCTCAGCTCTGTACTGCCCACCCTGACACCACAGGAGGGGATCCCGGGTGCACACCAGCGTCCCTGGCACGGCTGCTCTACACGTGGCACAGCCCAGGACAACTGCTACCTCTCCAGCAGGGCCCTATTTCAGGAGCAGGTGGCAGTGCTCCAGAAGAGCCTGAAGTGCTCCTCCAGTAAATGCAGGTCTGGTAACATTCACATTTGTTTGGCTGTGTCCATCTGGGCCTTGAGATGCTTCCAACAATTTAACCAAGCTCCTCATCAGCTTTCACTGTACCATCCAGGATTCCTTTGCAACCCTTTTACAGTGTAAATAAGTCTCTCCATGGGAAAATACAACTATCTGCAACAGAAGGTTCAGCAAAGCACAGCTGAACTCCTGTTCTTCCCAACTCTGCATGCAAGGGGTAGGACATTAGGGTGTGTCCACACAGACAAACAGCTCTTTATACAGAGAAGGTTCCTGTTTCTGACATCACTATCTCGAACTTGAGGAAGACATTCTGGAAGAGTAATAAACTCTGTGAGCATTCAGCAGTTTTGCTCAATAATATAAGGACATGAGAAATAATTCTTGTTACAATTACTCCTACATTTAGTAGGGATCATACAGATTTAGCTGTACAGAAAAAAAGATACCATTGCTTCTACAACTAGACAGTGAAATAACCCCACAACATATTTCCAGAAAACAACACTGCAGTCTTAATGGAGAAAACTTACTGAAGCCACACAAAAATTCTTTGAAATTGAAATCATGCCTGAAGTGAATTTAGAAATCCAAATTCTTCGTGAATTATCATTTTCAAAAATGTACAAAAATTAAGTAATTAAAGAATGAAACTCTTCAACTAATCTTTGGCAGCCTGTACCAGTTGTGCTCCTAGACAGGCAACAGAGCAACGAGCAGCCTAACATGCAATCCAGATTACTGAGAGAGGAAAGATTAAGGTACATGAAAGCTCAGTCCTTTCGGCCTTGAAACACTCCAGAATTCCCTAATTTTCAATGCCTTACCTTATTTTCCACTGGGTCAGAGTCTAGTGCTAAGACTACTCCCATCTGCCAGTCAAGAAAACTTGTGTAATCTGTTCCATCAAAACTGATCTGGCGGATATCTTGGCCATTTGCAAATAACAAAAATGGCTTAGGACCTGTTGATGAAAATTTGCCAGCATGTTTATTGCACTAAGTTCAAAGTGATCTCTAACTGCATTACTACCTAACTAGCACTGTAAATAAGTAACAATAAAAGATAAAACAAGGAACACATAGAAATTATGGCAATTTTCCTATATTACACTTGCCTTAGGAAATTAAAGATAAAAGTGAATACAAGTTTACAGCATCAGCCTCAACATTTCTGACAAAAGCAGTCACTAGTCCTGCTGCATTTCACACTGAGTGCCTTAGCCTCAAGGCAATAATCTCTCTACATTTCACATTAACTTGACTTTTCACTTGAGTTTTGCATATGGAGAAGCCTTTTCTAGTAAAAGTAAGAAAAATACTATCCTCCAAAAAGAATATAGCTTCCCCCTTATTTCAGGTACAAATCAAAAACTTCTCTTTCCTTCTCTCTCATTGATAATTGCTTATATCTTGCTGATTACTGGGGTCTGCCCTTTTCTCAGAAGGAACAGTAGGGTCTGGAATCCAAACACGCACATCAAACACCTCAGCTTCCTGGGGCCACTGGGGGAGAAATATGCCTGTATGGAAAGTCCTGCAGCAGACTATTTCCTACTCTTCTCCAAATACAGACACCTCAGCCCCAAGGCTGCAACACTGGGCAGAAACTATGCCCACATTTATTTGAAGGTACAAAACCCTGCATACTGCAGGACAGATCTCCACAGCATGGGAGCCCAGAGGGAAATGGTGAAGAGGGATCAAAAGTTGAGCAGACTCAACCATATACTGGTGCTAGTTCTAGTTTATTTCCAAAATAGGTTCTCTTTCCTAACAACTAATACTTTCTAAGTTTTACAAAGTGGCCTGAAATCAGCACAAAAAGGGATCCCAGTTGTGTCATCCACCTTAAAGGACTCAGAAAAGCTTTTGCTTATATTGGCAGGAATATGCAGGCATACCAAGACACTGACCTATAGCAGTGCAGTGCTTTCTGTCTCGCTGAAGCTTATATCCAGGAAAACAAGCACATTCCCAGGAGGATGGGCTTAAAGAAGAGCATATCTGACTGCAGCCACCATTATCTGGAGATGTACAACCTTAAACAGAGCATTTGTAAAATTTTACTGTGCCGTTCTAAAAAGAAATGAAATACAACAAAATCAGAGGAATAAGAGAATAATTCACTCTGCCCAGGATTTCTACAGTGCAAATCATCTCAGCGACTGGTAGATTTACCAAAAGGCTTCCTGCTGAAAGCAGAAGCCTAGTGAAGTGAAAACAAATTAGTAGTAATTTGTTCCAGAGTTTTCCTGAGAATTTACAACACAGGATGGGAGATAGGAGGGTGGGATACATAAAGAGAGTGTCTTCCATGTGTTCCAGAGAACTCTTCTCCCCTGCAAATCTCATCCCATCTACAACAGAGTAATAAATTTTATCAGACTTTGCACACCATGCAAAGAAACAGAATATTTATGCAATCCTCTCCCCAGAAATTAGTTAGGCTAGGATGGCAAATTGATATTTTCTAATAAAACAAACCAAGATTTCATGTAAAAAGAAACCATTCTTCTGTTGGTCTTTCTGTTATATTCTAAATACCAACATGAGATAGCAAAACAAAAATAATGACCAAATCTATGTATAAAGTACAGTCCACAATATGAAAGGTATTAAAAGGGAAAGAGGATTTTTTTTCACAGCATAAGGCTGTCAGTAATGGAGTTATCTTGGTCCCTAAGACTGAAAAGAAGCAGTTGAGAAGCTATGGTCCCCTGAATTTGAAAAATTGCTGAAATGGGGAATGGCAGATTAGTGAGTGTAGCAGCTTCACGTATTCTGACTTCAGAAAATTTATTTGTGGGTAAGTTAGAGTGACTCTGAACATGATCTGCATGTTGTCCATAAAATTATTTTCAGGTTTCATCCAAGCCATAAGTTTGTAAAATATTTCCCCTTGAGTATAAATTTTACATGTCTCCCAAAAACAACAAATAAATTTTACTTATCTCCCCAAAACAACAAAAATCTGTAACATGCATCTGTGCTGAAAACAAAAGAATTTGGCCTGCAAATATTAGATGTTGCTGCTACTAAAAATCTATTAAAAATTAAGATGAGTACTGCTCATGTCAACACTCAAAGCACCTTACATTTTATTGTCATTTAACTTGTGCAATCATTTACAGCTCTTCAAAATGAGTGTAAAATGCCTTCATTCACTTCAGCCTCTTGGTGCCAAGAAAAAACACAGCCTGGCAGTCACTTCAGCCAGAAAAAATGTAACTTACCTGTGCATGTTTTGCCATCCACTTTGAGTACAGATCCTTCTGGACAGAAGCAAACAGGGCCTTTAGATGTTTGAAGGCAGCCATGACTACATCCAGTGTCATTACTTGTACATGTAATTATCTCTACAGTAATTTAAGGAGGAAAAAAAATCCTAAATGATGATAAAAAATTTTACTAAACCCCCAACAAGAGATGATAACACCTTCTTACACAGAAAAAGAAGGAAAAAATAATAAATGAAATACATAAATAAATAAAAGTGTGATGTTGAGAGTGCAACACTTCTGCGCTCTTTTTGTGGTCTGTTTTGCTTTATTTCTGTTTTTCTTTTTCAAAACTTTTCTTTCACACTTTCACCTTATTACAGCCCAAGAGAAAGCCAAAATTGTTAAGTCCTGAAGCCATTATACTTAGAAGCTTTAAATTTTACAAAACTCTCTGAAGACTTGTTATCAAAATATAAATAATTTTGAAAACTTTCTTTTTTACATTTCATCAAAACCAGATCAGATTTTAAAAACTACAAGGAATCTATACTGAAAGAATAAATATGAAAGACAAAGAGAATGAAGAAGAACAACTTTCTTACTACTCCGAGTATAAAAGAGCTAGGATCAATGAAAACAGCAGATGAACCTTCTAGAAACAAAACTACCTTCCTTAGTGTCAATTTTAAAAGTTATAAGGGTAAAATCCTATGAGGACCTGGCAATATCTTTCCTTTGCTTCCTATTAGAAACATTGCAGTGCCAGTATTTTTCCTTTTTTTGAGTATTTCTTCAATGCAATTTCACAAGATATGCTCCTCCTACCTTCTGCATTGCAGTCCCAGTTCTGGTGCCATATGGCAACACATGCTGGAAGGCTGGAACTAATGCAAGATTCCTACAGCTGCTCCCATGAATCAGTTGCACACACTGGCTTAAATGGTGCATAACTCTTGCAAATATTGCTTTTCCAGGGCAACTGCATTCCGGATTGGACTCTGCTAACAACTTAAGCACAGGGAATGAGGTCCAGAAAATTCAAGTTTCTTCCTGACCAGAGCTTGTGGCTTTAGATGAAGACCTTCATAAAGGACTTGGAGGAAAAAGCATCGGAATCTCTGGCCAGGATTTGGACTTCTCATCTAGTGTGTGTGTCTCTCTCAAGTTGCATAGTGAGTGAACATCTGCCTTGTGCTGCCCTAGTTGAGGAGTTACATGGTCCATGCTGCATCCCCTAGCCTGTGCTAGAAAAATGTTATTTTCTATCTAATTTGAGCCACTCAAAATGCAGGCATACAGTTCAAGCTGGTCATCCAAAGTAGGACTGAGTTGCACAGTGTCTAAGTGTTGTTTTGGATGCAGTATTTTATCCCACCCCCCAATAACCTCTGGCTGCAGCATTCCCATAGGTCTTCTGCCACAGGTGGCTGCCTTCTGTATTCTCACACACACCCTGAATCCCCACGTTTGGGTCCCTGAATCCTGCTCCTGGCTCCCTCTTAATAAAGAGGAAGATGTGGCTCTTACAGAACCATGGAATGTCCTCAGTTGGAAAGGACCCACAGAGATCATCCAGCCCAGCCCAGGACTCTTGGAGTCCAAAATAGACTGACTGCTAGAGTCTGATAGATTCTATGGCTATATTTACTCTCCAGTAGTGATATTTAATATACCCTACATCCTGATCCTGCCATGATCCACACTGAACTCGTTGGCGTGCATTGGCACTCCTGAGAGGGGCTTACACAAATGTTTTATTTCCATGGAAACAAAGTAGAATGACCTTTGTCTACGCATAAGTTTCACTTCAAAAGTGACTGACAATATCCCAAGACCTCAAAACCTGGAAGCTTTTCACATTTTATATTCTAGACTTACTTTAGAAAGGTTTAATTCATTTCTAGACTGAACATATGCATTTAATTCCACTAATGTCATGCATATTAGCAATGCAATCAGGCCTGATCTGAAAAGAAAATACATGATGCTTTGAGCTGCTCATTCAGGGCAAATTCTGGCCGAGTGAGCCAAATTCAGACACCACATTCAAAAATACATAATTGCTTATCCACTTATAACTGCTTATGTGAATGTGTCCCCGGGCCTAATCTGAGAAGAGGTCTCTCTGGAGACATGGCTTTTTTCCTTCCTCCCCTGAGGAAGCGGATACAAATTCTCACGTGTAACATACGCTTCCTCAAGCACGACATCAGAAATCAGTTCACTCAGTTTAAGCTGATCCTGCTTATGCAATAAGGGATTGGAAGCAAGCAACGCAACACACAAAACTTTCAGCAGTTCCAGTGTTAAATGAGGACTCTCTCCAATAGGATACTCCAAGGGTTTATCTGTTACAGCTCCTTACCATGACACGTTTTCCTATCAGGCAGCAGAACAAAGCCTCTCGGGCAGGTGCAGTAATAGGAACCAGGGATGTTCACACAGCCTAAAGTGCAGCCGTGATTCCAGAAGCCACATTCATTAATGTCTGCCAAAAGAAGGACTTGTTGAGTCAGAATAATGCCCTCAGCCAATGCTGGGGAATAGATTGATGAAACAAAGGAACAGTCTGAAAAAGTATCTCCTTTTTTTGCATTCATTTTACAAAAAAATATGTTTTTCCTAATGAATTATAAGAAAAAGAGTTTGCCGTCCTCATACAAATCAGTGTAAAACACCTTCTAGCAAAACATGCTCAGGCTGCATGTGTCCAGCATATGAGCTTTTTGAAAGAGGACTTTCACAAATATGCCTTTCCATACAGATTCCAGCACCATTTAAATCCTGCACACATCCAAAAAATTCACATTAGACATCTTCTTCAAAAAAAAATTCTTTTTAAAAATTTGGCTTCAACATGACTTAAGTAAAAGCCTCAAAACACAAGTGTATTAGAAGTCTAAATTCAGAAATCAAACCTGGTGAATTTCCTGAGAACTGGAACACTGGTGCTCAGGCAGGTTTGTAAATCCTGTAAGCTAGGAATTCTGATGCCATTATATCTTATAAAATCTGGTCATGTAGTGAAAAAGATGCATCAAAAAGCATCATGCTATCTATTATTAATAGTAAAGTTAGTTTTTTAATAAAACAGTCCAGATAAAAACATTTAGAAGAATGTTAAGAATTTCTGTCTTTTTTGAAAGTGATACTTAAGACAGACATCTTGTTGCTGGGTTACTCAATATTTCACCTTTGGTGATACTTCTGATTCCATTTTTATTTAAAAATTAAACTAGCACACATAAGCGTTTCGACTTATCTCAAGCTATTTTACCTACTCAGACTAAGACCAAAGTTTCTTACAAGAACAGCAACTGTGACACTTTCATAGGTCTCTTTTTAAACTACTTCAGAACTTGGAAGGACACAAAACTGAAATGACACGGTGAAATTTTTAAAACCTCATTGTGATTTTTCATACACAAGATAATAAGGAAAAGAACAGGAGAATTTTTTCAAGTAAAGAATAAAGCTTATGAGAAATTAATGTATTACCTTCACAAAACTGTTTATTTCGACTTAAAATAAAGCCACTAGAACATTTACACCAATGAGTCCTTGAGTCTGGCCTGCAGATTCTTCTTCTGCACTTTTCTCTGTTCAAATCACAGATTCCTTTTTCTGGAAGAACAATTACAGTGTAAGTGGGATGAAGTACTGTATAAACCTTCCAGGAGAAAGATGATAAGAGCTGTATTTTCTTCTCAACATCTGCTTGCTCAACCTGAGGAACTTCTTATTTATACAAAATAGCTTCTATTTTTTTCCACTGATAAAATCAGGCAAAAAACAATCACTGTAAAAATGAAAGTACTTGGAATAATAGGAGTGGGTGTGTGCAAACAATCATTTCGAGCTCTATGTCAGCACAAGCAGATTTGGAGAGAGCCTGAACTAGGGGATGGTTTTATTTGAGCCCACATCTATTGCCTATGAAAGGGAAAATTCAGGTTTCACATGCCCCCAAGTCCTGCACAGTATTATATATTAGTCTGTAGAACACTCTGAAATAAGAATGACAGAGAGGGAGCACACATGCAGAAAAGAGAGAGAAGAGATATTTTTAAAACACAACATACTAAGACTGCTATTATTATTATTGAAGATTATTTTGGACTGTTATTACCTCATTATTACTTATATTATTTAACAAAAAAGCTGGACAGGTCATAGTGACCATGTGCTTCATTTGGACAAAGAGTATTAGGACAATACTCTTCCTAGAGAATTGTATTGGAGTGGATCTACGAGAAATACAAGCATTATAAATGTTGAACTCAAATTTCAAACTCAGAACCTTTCTTCAAAGGAAGAAGAAAATAAGTGCCCAACAGGTCCCCAAGAGCCTTCCTATTTCTCCTGCTCCACAGAAAACGCTACTCCAGTATCCTTTTTCATGGGAAGGATTTGCAGAGCCTCATGTCTCTGCTCAGCTATATTTCAGGGCTGGTGCTTTCACAGATGTGCTGCACTTGTGATTTTATTTTTGTCTCCGAAATTATTATTTGTGTTTTAAACTTCATAGTATTCCTGTGGATTTTCTTGCCCCTTTGCCAAGCCAACAGTAGCTGAACTGATGCTACTGAATATTGGTGTGCAGCCATACAAAACATAGTCTTTGCCCTGAGCTGTGTGTGTAATGTATAGGAAATCACAAGTTCATACAGGCAAAGAAATGCATATATAACCACTGTTCTTGTGCTGTTTCCAATTCACAATCTAAATTCCAAGAGATGGAAAACTGCATCATATTTAAGCTCCAAGTTGATTCTTCAAGCCACAACAGAGAAAATGTGAGCCCTTTGGTGGAATGACAGATCACATCTATAAAAGTAATAATATATGATTTCCCATGCAGACGCTGCAGCCTGGCTGCAGACACAGATACCTTGCACATATTTGCATCAAACTGATTAATTCTTCTCTAACAAATGTCATATCATTGAATGAAAGATTATGAATGGATGATTTGATGGACATTATCTGTGTTATTTAGCATGTTATTCTTTAAGAGACTTGAATTTCATGTGGTTTTAGATAAGCCTCTGCTTTTGTATAATTAATATTGAATTGGAATCAATCTTTTTCTGCTGCAACTGAATCAGGAACATACAGCAGTAGAGAGTTTAATCTTCAAGCAAAGAACCCATTAGAATGACAAAAGTGCAAATATATGCAGCCACAAAACAGTAGAAGCCAGACACAAGACTGCATTCAAGACTGCATCATATGCTTATCATTGTTTCTGTTTTTCTCCTCATGTTTTTACTATTATTGATGTAAGTGGTCTAACAAGACTTAAGACACCTGGGAGTTACAGAATAAATAACAGAAGCAATAGTTTTGCCATCTGGACAGTCTTAAGAAGACAATAATTTTTAACTGAGTAAGTATTAGAAGTCTAAGTAGCCATATCAATGCATAAAAACCCAATCACATTTCAAAGCTTGAAGAGAATGGTGATTAAATTATGAATCACAAAGTTTATAATGTAGTATAATCTGGAAGAACACCATTACAAACCATACTTTCTAACTTGTTTGTGTTCTGTGGGATTTTTTTCTTCTCATCGCCTGTCTTATATGGAAATACGTGTACTCAGATATTAGACTGATGCTAGTATCTTATACTGGAAAGAAATACAACATCATTCCTCAAAAAAAAAAAAACAAAAAAAAAAACATAAAACCCCAAGTGTAACATTAATTTGTTTAATTAATGTATATCATTAATTTGTTTGGAAAGATTCTTTAAAAAAATCCAGAGGCTGTACTTGAGATGTTAAAGTAATTCACATATTTTATGAGCCATTGTTGGAAGTGGCATACCAAAGTTGTTCTGTGGGGTTACAACAGACCCATAGATGAATTAATGCTCTTCTCTTCACTTATTGGCCCGGACCAATCCAAGGAAGCCATTTGAAAGAGAAAGGGAAGAGGACATGAGGAATTTAAGTAGCAAAGTAAATAATTCAAATTCCAGTAAAAAAACCCCAAATCATATCAGTTTCACACTTCTCCTAAATTCCCTTTTCATCTGAAGGAACTCGCTAGTCATCTGCTATAAAGAAAGTTTGATAATTCACAGCTGACATGACGTTGCAATGTACACTTTCTTAGCTTGTACAGAGCATCCAATTAGTCTAGGTATGCTTTTATGTCCAGGTTTCTCTCTTGTAAGATCAGCTAAAAATCTCATTTGAGCTCCAGGCTCATTAGTCCTCCTTTCATCCCTGTTCTTGCATTGGATAAGCCAAGTAATGTACATACAAAGTCCAAAAGGTTCATCTGAATTCAGCCCGTTAAGCTTCTTTCTACTGCATCACTTCCCAGACATTTTTACTTGAAGTTATTTGGACTTAAAAAAAAACCCCAAAAACCTACTGTTGACAACATTTACTGTCATATAAAATTTACAAAACATATTGGAAATATACATACATTTGAAAACACTGGTAGTTTATACATTAATAAAAGCAGGGAAAGCCTTTTTCCTTGGAAAGATAAATGCCAGAAAGCAGAATGCTCTGGTGGAAGAAGTAGAGTTAATCTTCTGAGAGAAGAATAAAATTCAAGTGCCCACAGCCACTGAAATTAAGCTGCACGTCCTTGGCAGTTTCTCTGTGTGAGGGCACCAAATGTGTCAGTAGAAAAAAGTGCTTCCCTTTGCCAGGACAGCCATTTTCCCCAAAGTAAGGATGGATCAAGCATTGTCCCTGAGTAGAGACTCCCTGTGCTTACAAGTGTAAGCTTGATTTCCAGGAGCACTTTATCTTCTGCATCTCAACACACCTTGACACTGCTAACAAAGCATTTGAAGGGGAAAGATCCTTTGAAGGTTTTGGTTTCCCCACTCAGACCGGCGTTCAGAGAGCAGAGACTGCATGGTACTGCAAAAAGCTGTTGGATAGCATGAACAAAGACAAAGCCTATTTTATAGTGACTATTTAGGAATAGTTCAAAGAGGTATTTACAGTTTCATTTTTGCTCATATAAACTGAAACAAACACTACATTCTCTCCATGTCTTTATACCATCTATACCTCTGAGAATCCATGGCCATCTTCCCTTGGGGGTTGTGCAACCATTGCTTGACACACAAAAGCCTCCACACTGTTTTGTCCGTTGTTCTAATCCAAGCAAAACTGGTGACAAAAGCTATTACATTAAAGCAAGAATGATCTGCTCCCCAGAGACTTGAGGAAAAGACATTATTTCCCTGGATGCCCCCCACTTCCTACTGCCTCAGCAGGAATCCTCAAGGACGATGAACTATTCATAGTCAATTACCTTCATTTTTGGTTCCACTGTAAAAGGCAGCAAGATAACCAGCTCACACTGTGGGCTGTATTTGGTATCAATTAAAGAGACAGGAGACATCCTATAATTATAATGGCAGCTTCAAGATTGTCTAAGAGCTGCTAACTTTTAATTGAATCACTTCCCAGCAAAGCTGAGACATCCATTTGTAGAACATAGTGTGTGCTTAAAATCCTTTGGTGCCATAATAACCAGAGGTTTTTAGATGCAACCTAGAGTAAAACTTCCAGAATGAAGCAGACTGTTGATGAAGATAATGTAGGCAGAGGATTAGAAAGCTGTATACTTTGTGCATTTCTCAGGAATGCATAAAAATATCCTTGTGTAAAGAAAAGCAAGAGAAGGAGAAAGTCACATTTATCTGCATGTGTATTCAGATTAATGAAATTAACAGTTCATGCTCAGCAGCTCATGCTTCTAGCCTAATATCCAGCTGGAGTTACACACACCAAGTGGAACTGTGGACCACTGAAGTATAAAAAACTTTTTCCTTTATTTCACTGAGGCTTGGAATTTTGCCAAAGAAAATTCTTACTGTAGAGAATCAGAGTGTATGACATTATTATTCTCACACATAAAACCGCAACATTACATTTACTTACCCAAATCCTGAGAATCAATTCTTGCACCTGGCTGTTTAAATGGATGTACTATTTTTATCTCCACTGGTGGGAAAAAGGATGGCTTCAGGCTAATTGTGACTACAACTTTTCCAGTATATTTGTTGGCTCTCCATATCCTGCTGGACTTCAAGTCTGAGTAGTACAGGTGCTCAGCAAAAAGAGACATACCAAGCAATTGATGTCTACAACAAGAGAAGATAGCAAAGTGGCACATTACCTGGCCCCTATATATTTACTCACTCAAACATTTTCTGTGCCTGGTTCAGTCACATTCACTGAAAATAACCTTTCTTTGTATTATTTTATACATATATATATATATATATATACACACACACACACTATATTAACCTCTATATATGAGAATCAGAAGAGGCGCAGAGACATTCCCAAAATAATTCAGCACTCATAATCCTGCAAATTTGGGAGAAATAGACACAAAATGGATAACCTGCATTTCTCACAGGTTTAATGATTTCCTACTCAGGACTGACTTCACTGGAAGGCATCATCCTGCTTCTGGTGAGCCCAGCAACCAAAATGGAAATTTGGTTTATTAAAGGATGTAGGTCAGATAAGTTCCACCATTTCCCAATATCCAGTGCCTGCTCTGACAATTCAGACTCTCTGAGGAAATCAGGGTGGAGATGAAATCAAGGTGGTAGGAGTAGGGCATTCCTAAAATCCATTTTCTGTTGCTTCTCCTATCTCAGGAATGTAGTTTCCATTCACTGGTCAGTTATAGTAGCTAGCAGAAATCACTAAAGGGCGAAGTTTTAAATAAGAGAGATAGCAGAAAAAATATTGAAAGAGGTATTTTTGTCTTCCACTTTCCAACACATAATCCAGGTGGAAAACTGAGAATCTGGCCCATCCAGTCTAAAGGATTAAGGCCCTGGTGAACAACAGCCAGCTCAAGGGAGAAAGGGAAAAAAAGTAAGGAAAAATCCAGTGTGACTACTGGCAGTGTGGGGAGAAGGCAACCTTGTGTTCATCACATGCAAATGAAGCACCATCTATTTAAATCAGCAGGCCAGAGAAAACGTGTATTTTTCTGTTTGCTGTTGGAAATCCCTTTTCCACACATGGTGACCCAACCATACTGGAAGACACTTCAGTGGCAACCTTTTCCTGATCCCCTCACTGACCCTATGACCACCACCAGGTACCTGTACCTCCCTGCACATCACAAAGGCCAAAAGCACATGGGTCTAACATCCCCTCCAGCCATGCTCAGCCCTGGCACTGGGGAACAATTCTTTTGCACAGCACAGTTTTCACCACATCTACTGATGCTTCTTGGAGAGCCTGAGCACAGGGCCAAGCCTCCCCACCCAGCAGCTAAGGAGGACAACGGGCTTAGATGAGGATGGAGTTCAGTCTCTTAAACACAGCTCAGACACCTGAGCTCACCCACTGTGACCTTGGGTAAATCATTTAATCTCTCCTTTTGGCTCCTCTATCTGTAGAAAAAGGTCACTAATAAACACTTAGAGAGGATTTCTAAGGATTAATTAGTTATCATTTGCCAAAAGTTTGGAAGATGGAGAGTGCTGAGTGGAAGTATCACCCTTACAACAGTGATATTTTCCATTTTTCTATCATCAATGTTATATTTACAGTCACAGGCCATTTGCTTGTGACACACAGGCCACTTTATACTACTCATGTTGTCAACTGACCCAATAAAAGGGAGAATGAGGAAGAAAGCTTAACTGCATCTCTGAAATGAGTTTTTTATTTCTGACAAGCTGAGGAAAACTCACCGGACAGAATTCCTGAGGAAACGAACAGCTCCACCATCATAGTCACATGATCCAATATGGGAAATATCCTTTTTGTGGTCATGTTGGATCCAGTACAGTCTTGTGTCAACCAAATCTAGTGAGATGGCCTTTATTTTCTCTGTGGTTTTTAAAATATTTATCATATCCCTGCCACTCAGGGACACTCGGTGTATACTGGAAACTGTACCATCTGAAGATACAAATAACAGCCTGCAGGCAAGAGAGGCGTGTTTAAAAAACAAAACAAAACAGAAAAACCCACGACAAACAAACTCCACATTTGCAAAATCACATCACAGCTACACATTCTTTATTTAGTTATTTAGTTGCTCCTGTATGCGACATTTGTCAGTATGGCACTAGAACTAAGTACTGCTGGAGATCCTTAGAAACCAGTATCACTGGAGGTACTAGCAATTTCCCTCAAGTAGGTCAAGCAGGAATCAGCCCAGCTTAACCACAAAGCACTATTGCCTGTCTCTCTGCTCTGTTCAGCTGTGCAGTCAGACAGGGAAACTGGAATAACTTCTTAAATCTACGGGGAGCTTCTGCAAACTTGAGGAAAGGCAGATCCGCATTGCCCTCTGCCTTTGGGAAGGAATCTATCTCCAGAATTTCTAGCTGAACACGCCACTTAAGTGCTGAACTTAGAAACACCATTTCTACTATAGTTCTCATTTCTGTCTTCCTGCTGGTTATGGCAACCAGACTATGCTGTTATAAAATTAAGACAGTCCAAACACAGCTCCAATACTCAAACCAGTTATGCACTGAACTACTCGTATCCCAAGTTACTCATGGATCGGAATCCAGATTTATTGATGTGATTAAGAGAAAAAGCAGCTCTTCCAAAATAGTAAGTTATCCCTCATCTATGTACATTTTATTTGTCAATGTTCGGGTTTTGTTCTTTCCTTGGGTTACTCATGGACAAAATTTCCAAGAAGAATCATTGTTTTGACCTGTCATCACAAAATTGCAGGATTTATATGTACAAGACAATGTAGCATAAAGTCACCTTTTCAGGATTATGTTAATAATTTGTTAAAGGCCCCAAATGTCTTAGATATCACTGGCAAGGGACTGTACTAAACCAGTAGAAAGACTCAGCCTCTGCCTCACAGCTTTTCCTCACTGTTACACAGTCTACATTAATCATGGGCATTGATGTATAGACAAAAACACTTTTCCAGAAGGACAGCACAATTTTATTTCTTCATTTTTAAAGAGTTATTAATATTTACTGGCCTTTCTCTAGTACCTGTTATTTAAGAAATGTCACTACTCTCAGACTTTGGACAAATGTGAGGATTCACTTTTTTAAACATGAGGAAACTAAAAAACAAAAGAAGTTATAGTCTATGCCTAGGCTTTACAAATCATTGTAGGGATAGAATATGATATGAACAGAAAGACAGAAGAAAAATTTTTATTAGGTACCATCTTGAGTAATTGCCAGCCTTTTTCTTCAGACTAAATCCTAATTTTTTGGCATTTCTAAATACCATTTAAAATTTAAAGTAATCTATTGCAATAGTTATATTATTGCTTCTAAAAAAATCCTATCACTGCTAATATCCAGGCACATACTTTGAGAAAAACTCTGTTATTAGGGTATCACATCGACCTTCATTACTGCAGAGTTGCACTTGTTTGGAGAAAGACATTGTTAATGTCAGATTTAGTCCATGTACATGTATTTATGCCTGTGCATGCAAACATACTGGGGGTTTAGATTCACTTCACATTAAAAATAGAGCCCTCGAGTTTTCATACAAGCAAATTGCCATAAAAATTAGAACATAAAAAATTATGTTAGGCTTCTTGGAGTCTAGTTTCTTTACAGATTTTAGTGGCCTAATGGCCTTGCTCTAAGTTTTTATACACAGTGAAGCACACCTAGGTGAATAACCACACTTGAGTCTCCCCAAATTTTCACATACATTCAGCAAATACATCCCTACATTGCCATCTGTAAGATGTGTTTCAATGGCATTTGAGGTTGGGTCTGAGGAACTGTGAATATCTCCAAGATTGATAAAAGCTACATTGAAAAGCAAATCAGGGAAAAAAATGCACAGGCTGATGTCCAGGCCATAAACCCCACTGAGATGGCAAGACTCCAGAGAATATTAGCAATGCTACTACCACCAGAAGATTGGTTTATGTACAAATTTACTAGGAAAGGATACATGAGCCTTAATATTAAAATAGTTACACACATTGAGCAACTTTAATGCAAATCAAAACCGGAGGCAAGGACATGCTCTTGCTAAACAAAACAGAAGCATTTCAAAGTCTGTGCAAGCTTCTTTTTTGTGACTTTAATGCATGACATTTTTGTGTAAGGAGAAATTAGCATGGAGAGACCGCTGTGATAGTTCCTGTTGGTAACCCTTGAGGAGCCAGGCCTCTCATGCGAGCACGGCTCTCAATGTAAATGACTTGAAGCTGAAAAGAGCATCTCTATGAAGGCCAAACTACCAATGATGCTAAGAAGCAACTGTGGATTCAAAACCAATATTCAGAGACACTGATAGAGCAGGGAAACAGCAGCAAACTCTCAGTTAAGACTCTTTTCTTGAAAACATACCAATTTATACTCTAAGTGTGGCTGGGTTTGGAGCACAAAGGGCTCCCAGAATTTGCCGGCATCATTCCCTTTGCTTCTCCAACATGGTTTTCCTACCCAGAAACTTTGATGAAAGAGGGTAGTTTTAGAAAGGATATTAGAAAGAAATTCTTTACTGTGAGGGTGGTGAGGAGCTGGAATAGATTACCCAGAGAAGTTGTAGATGCGCCAGCCCTGGAATTCCTCAAGAAAGTTCAGATGGGGCTTTGTGCAACCTGGTCTAGTGGAAGGTGTCCCTACCCATGGTGGGTGTTTTGGAACTGGGTGATCTTTATAGTCTCTTCTAACCCATTCATATGATTCCATGAAACCACAATCATAGTACTTTACCTATCTGGATTCCATGTCAATGAAATTACAAACCCATTTAAAATTACCTTTGTTCAGCATCAATGGTAATCCTTGTGGGACGACCAACAGCTCTTAGAACTCGGCGTTTCTTCCCATTCATGTCTGTTGCTTCTATGGTTCCCTTCTGTCTGTTGGCCCAGAGAATGTCTTGATTTATCCAGTCAATAGCAAATCCTGAAATGCCTTTGTCTATGTAACATAGTCTCTGTAAAAGATAAAAAGAGTTGACAAGAGGAATCCTGATGACTACTCTAAACTTGGCTTTCACTACAGGGAATAGAATACTCAATTGAAACTTTCTAATTCATTCCTTTGCATACTTCATTTTTTTTTAGACCTGTAGCAATTTCTCTTTCTTTTTTTTTCATCACTTTCATTTGGTCTTTGTACTTACACATACCTCTTCTGAACTGAGTGACTCCCTGCAAAAGGAGAAACTGTTCTGCACAAGAAATACACTGGATTAATATTTAGCTACAACTTTTTGCATTTGACACACTATGAGGCACCCAGGCCTGTACTGTTACAGATGGAAGTCTCCTCAAACACTGTTACTGGACCATGATCCTTTAAAATCAGTGAAAATGCATTAGTGAAAACTCTACAGAGGTAAATGATCCTGGCAATTGCTCTCAAACAAAAGAATGCTCTCACAGCAATAAAGTTCAGCCAAAACAGCCTGTCTACCCTTTTTAATCAGCCAGAAGCAATGAACTGCACAGTTTTTTTCTGAGGAAAGAATGAAGCATTAAAAGCAGTTATGCAACCATAGAAATCAATAAAAAGTTTGAGAAAAAGGGAGTAGGAATTTGAGTACATTCTTCTCATAGCATTTGTGTCAGCTTGTGTTACAATAATCTTGAAGACAAAGTTGTCATGCCAGAGATTAATGTATAACTGATACAAACATTAATCTCTACAAAGTCTTAGTTTGTCTGAATTTCCTCTCCCTCATTTTTAACTCCCCTTTACTTGGTCCACAAAAAATACTGTACATGGATGTCAGTAAAATAGACTGGGCTCAGGATCAGAACTATCCAAGTGCTAATCCATGAACAGTAAGGGCAGAATTGTACCCAAGGAGCAGATGGTTTCCACAGAGGGGTTTACACCTTTTAACTTGGAGAATTCCAAAGAACTGATTACACTACCTCTTGTTTTGTGCCATTTAGGTGAATTCTTTGAAGTAGTCGCCTTTCAGAGTCTACCCAATACACTTTCTCTTCTATATAATGAAAATCCATAAGGGTTGATGGACCAGTATCCGCAACCAATCTTTCATGATTGGTCCCTTCAAGGTCAATTCTAAAGATGGCATTTCCGTGGCTAAAAAGTAAGAAAGGTGCTGGGTCTGGTGTGGAGAAAACAAAATGAGACCAGTTAATTGATAATCATTGCATTTTTGCTGCATTGAGTTTTCACTAGTAATGTACAAGTCAAAGAAAAAGTTCAGGATTTAGTGGTCTTATTTCTAGGTGTACCACAGAGAACCAATAAGATATAATTGTAATGGTCCTTTCACATTTAATGCTGAAAATTATAGCAAAAATCTGAGTCAAGAAACTGAGACTGCAGTGGTTGTTATCACTAATCCCAAATCCTACAGCCCAGTCAGAGGTCAGAACAGCTGCTGCATGCTTGCCAGCTGAGGTTGAAAGAAGTTTGCCATGGATGTGTCTCCTAGTTGAAGACCACTTCAAACTATTGAGCCATAGCAAGAATTTACCACAGAGAGGTATGCTGGAGGCTCCCTTTAACTATCCAAAAAGGGAAATTGAAGATCTCAAAACAGGGCAAAAAAAGAAGCTGGAGACTGGGGGAGATTTCTTGTGCTGAAGAAGGCTGAAGGAAAACAAAAGACCTGTACTTAAAACTCCTACAGCTCAAAAGCCACAACTTCTTCCAGACAAAAAAATGTATTCATACTGAATGAAGTGTAAGAGTATAGCAGTAACTGAACATAAAATGTGTTAAAATCAAAGGTGCTCCAATTATGCCCCAAACTCTAGAAAACCAGTTAAGGCTGAAGGTCATGAGCAGATGAATGGTCCCAAATAGCCTTGATGCAGCCTTAAAACCAGGTGATAAGTATGGAAGTACAATTAATAGGGCATAACGATTGGGGCTGCTCCAGTTTTATCAAGTCCTCTGTTATTTTTAGGGTATCACTGTAGAGTACAATTAAGATTGTCCAAGGAACCTTAACTACATTTCCAAACCACAGGGGTTTTCATTTAGGCTGTTTGAATATTATGGCTGTCTGTCAAGTGCATAGAGGAAAGGAGTTCTTACATAACCAACACATTCTAACCTTCATTTTAAAAACAGACATAGGTTTGGTGTTTTCATTTGGATTTGTTTATATATATATATATTTGCAGGCACGAAGTCTATTTTTTAATTGACCACTAAAAAAACAAGACAAAACGAAATATAAACCCCATTTGTGTTAGCAATGGTGGGGATTTATAACATGGTTATCTGAAACAACAGATTCTGACTCTGAAATGCAATAATTGATTAAATTCAACAGAATGACAGTTTCAAGCCTGTATAATCAGTTGCTGAATTATTCTGCACTAAAGAAACAGCTCTCCATTTATCAGGAATGGATGTCATCAAAGATGCACTACCACCATATTTCTTACACGTATACTTTTGAAAAATAAACTGGTTTTATTGACAAGGTTCACATCTTTTTTAACCAAATATCTTTGCTATTAACATGATACCCAAGGCTTTAAACTCAGCAAAAAGCACTTCTACAAAATTTAGACAGGTGCTTCACCTTCATCGTAGTTGCAAGGTTAATTCTCCTTTCAAAGCAGAGGAATGAGACAAATTTTGATTTCTCAGTGTGAAGAAAGCTCTGATGAACATCCAAGATGTAATTTTGTCCTGTTCACAGAGAAGGTGGCCAGAACACTGTTTCTATACTAACAGAATGTTTTGTATCTCAAATTTTAAAGCCATCACCTAATTATAGCAGCTACTTATAGGATTTTAAATACTCCCATTTCCTGCTGCTACTTGCACTGAGCAACCCCATGTCAGCATATTTGAACAATGAAGACTTGCTTTCTGTGAATGGTAAATAAACACTGAAGAGTAGCCAGGCTGTTTTATCTAAGGGATTTGACAGCTACCACCTGCATTTTTGCCAATTAGTTGACCTAGAGTATACACTTTGGTTTTGCCCTTTCCACTTTCTGAGTTTCCTACCAGGTGCCTGTGAATAAGGACTCTAAATGGAACGGGAACTGAACAAATCTAACTTTTACTGCAGAGGTACCAGTCGGATTTGGGACTCCATTTTGTCAGGGTGTTAACTACCAGGCAAACTGTATCTGCACCAAAGATCTTCCTGTCTTTAGAACATTAGACTATTTAAACTGATGTATCCCCCACAGAAGGATTTATACCTGACAAAGATTCCTTATCGTTTACCTATCCTTATCCTTTGGTAGCTCTATCAGTCTCTTTCTACAGTTAATATAAACATTAGTAATAACATGTTAAAAAGTTGAAGTACTAAAGTATGAAGGTAATATTGTTTTTTGAAAGATATCTGAGCACAAATATTGCTGGGAAGCAACATGTTTGTTTTCACTTCTGTTCAGGAGTGGAGAGTTTGCAAAGGAACTAGGCATTTTTAGGCAGGACCAGAAAAAATCCAGTTTGGGTCTTTGTGAGTTACATTTTGCTGACAATTATGGCATTCTAGGGACTACACTGAAGTAATTGGGTTAGTGGCAATTTGAGATCTATACAGAATGCTTTTGGTTATGTTCATGGTCCCAAAGGCTACATGAATAGGGACTCAAGTACATCTCCTACTTCTCGGATCAGAAACATGCCTTGTCACATCCCATCTCTGCATTAGCAAGAGTCCCAGGCAAATACTAGTCAAAAAAAACCAAAACAACTTGAGCTCCTGGATCAGAAGGAAGCCATGGTGTATCCCAGACAGAAACCAAAGCCAGGCATTCAGAAATTCAAAGTGGGGAGGTGAGAGATAAATTTCAGACCATTCCCACCTCATACCCTAGTTGCAATATAGGGTTAAACCAATCAATAAAATCCTACTCAATTTTTTTACCCTGGATAGCATCAATTGAGGACAAAATGAAGGTTAATCAAAGGCTGCAACTGTGTATATTTTCCTCTTAAAAAAGGTAAAAACTTTGACATTTAAATGCATCGCTCACATTTAAAAGTCAATTTATACACTCAGGACAGAGGAAGGGAGAGAAATAACTCATAGTAGTACTCATGTTTTTTAACTGCCAAGGGATGAAACTAAAAATGAGGGCTTCCTGCTTCTAATTTTACAGCACTGCCCCTAGAACCTAAACATATTGGAAAGACATCGAGGCCAACTGACTGAAAGCAGCAAAGGCAGCAGAATCTTGTGTACTGCCACATCTTCTTGGAAGTAAGGATGAGATAAGAGAATTTACAGTTTTAAACTGGCAGAGAAGACAATGAGGAGGCAATTATTTAGTTTAGTTGTTTGTTTTCATGTGTTCATTCATCTTTCCACCACCATAGTTCACATTCTTCACCATCACTCTTCTGTGGCACCCACTTTTGGCTTTGCCACTTACCCACAGAGCAGCAGAGGAATTTTTTTGTCAGCAAACCAGAGAACACCAGTCACTGACCAGTAGGGACCAGCAGGCATGGTTCACTTTGGAAAGCAATGCTAACTAAATCTCTAAAACCCTGTTTCAATTATCCAAAACAAAAATGTCCTTACCATTCACATAGCAAGACCACTTGTCAATACCCAAGGAGTAGCCGGGCAAACAGGAGCAGATGTATGATCCTGGAATATTGATACAGGTTTGGCCACAGGTTCCCAGACCGCCTTCAAGGCATTCATCAATATCTGAAATAAGTATTTGAAAATGATCAGGAAAACTCAGCTAGCAATAGCAGCAAAGAACAAGAAGAATTAATACCTTTGACATACTTACCCAATAGTAAATTGTCCCAAAATTTATTATCCCATCAACAAAAAATGAGATGAGGATGGCTGCATTCCTTCTTGCATTGGTTCCAGAATTATTTGGGTTTTTTAAAATTTATCATTGTCACATTCACAGTGATTTTGGAGAGTATTTTGTTTTGGTTTGGGATTTTTTTTGCTGTCAAGGGAAATTACACTTCTCCAGTGTCTGGGCACTCTGGTCTCTAATTATCCAAACACAGGGAGCAGACTTGTCTTGATTTGTGTTATTATTTGCTATGCAAATGATGCTTGCAGCTGCTTCCTTCTATCTTTATCCCTTTTTCAACAGTAAAAATTTCGCCAAGAAATTAACAGACTTTGCAAAACAGCAAGGCAGCAAACAGACTGTCACAGCACAGAGTTCAACACTGAGCTCATTTTGGTTTGAGTCGAATCTCAAACAGACATAAAAACACTAAAAATCCCCCAATATTCTGACAGCAACAGGCCCAAACCAAGGCAACAAGCAAATTAATTAGAAACTAGGATTTTAACTGGTAGGTTGAGCTATAACCTTTAGGATTTGAAAGATATTTGATGTATTCATGGTGTTTATCAGGACTTGAGGAAGTAACTCTTCATTAAATCCTAAATTAAGGAATCTGTTTTTCAAAAGGAAACAGATTACCATTGAGGAGCACAGTTTACACTAAGGGGAAAAGAAATTGGCAGTACCATGAATAATTGTCCCACAGCATTGAGGTAAATTTTAGCTCCTGCTGAAAATGAACACGTCAGATAGTAACTTCCCAAGGTACTTGGCATCTGGTGGTACCCTATGCTGGTATATTTCTTGTATCCTTTCCTTCTTCAACTCCTGTGTGAGCATTGCTCTAAGGAGCAGCTCTTTTCTTGCCCAAGTTCTTTTTGCTGTCAGTGGGTTTTGTTCTGTATTTTATCATGGGACTTGGCACATGCAGGAATAAAGGAACTAACACATTTTGTTTTAAAGCAACACATTTGATTAAGTCACTAAAGGACATGGATTCACAACCAAAATTAGGTCTGTGTGTATTATGTGAGAATTCCCTTAGTTTGAGGAAGTGAACCATAACTACAAGGAACAGCAATTTAGCTAACTTTTAAAAGACTTTGAAAGAAATGTCTCAGTAACTTAGGGAGAGCTAAGCAACCAGATCTCTGAGATCCCATGGTTCTGGGAACCAGTCTCCTTAAGTGCTTTCTGAAACTATGTGTAGCAGAAGTGTTCAAAGGGATTTTTCCTGTGTCCAAGTATCAAAATTGTTTAAAAAGAATGTCAATTCTTTACAGCCACCTAATGTGTCTGCATAGACTAGGGAAAACTTCCTTATTGTATACAGAGTTTTCCCACAAGTTCATGTTCCAAAGAGCAGAAGAACTAATTTGACAATGTATGAAATGTAATCAGAGCACATGAAACTGATTTCTGTTTAATAGATCACAAAGGTAAAGCAGAAGCATTTTCAGCAATGTAATTCCATCAACTACTCTAATTCCAACTCACACTTTTCTTCAAAAAATCAGCTTACAGGAGCATATTTTCCCACATATACTAGGATTGTACATTCCATTCTTCACAGCATTAAAAGAAAAACTCTTGAAAATCCCCTCTAGGAAGGTTTGACTGGCTTAGAAGTGTATGGGCTACAGACACCATGGACTCCAGGTCACCACTAAAACTAGATACTCCTGGAAAACACTGCCTGGATGTCACTGAAGCTAAAGGGCTCTTTGACAGCCCAAAAGGGAGGGCTTTGGCAAGCTCAGGTCCTTGTCCATCTGCTGTCAGTATTAGACACAACCACTGCTTGACACTATCTGTCTGATGCACTGGTTTTTAAATCAAGTGACTGACTGACTAAGCTGGACATGACCTAATCCAGCTACCAGCACCACAGCAGGTGTGAGACTGTTGAAAATGTAGTTTATGTTTGTCAATATACTTTTATGGCAGTAGTAGCTTGCTAAATGAACCTGATGTTATTTCTCTGTGGAAATCACAAGTATGGGTGGAAAAGGCAGCTGTGTGGACATAGGATTGCTAAAGAGAGAGGTTGTTTGGTTAAGCACTCTGAAGCACTGATGAGCTATTATTCAATCACTGTAAAGAGCACATGAAATAAGAATAAAAAGATAGGCCTGGCCTATAGATTGGATCTGAAACACTGCTTTCTCTGAGAAGGATTTGTGTTCATACAGGACAGAAAACTGACCTCTTAGCGTGTTACTGGGTAAGAAAATTCAAATCACAACACAGAATAAAATAATGACTGTGAGGAAAAGAATTGCTTCTCTATATGGCAGTGGTCAGAATATATTGGCATACTGTTTATATTTCTCAGATAAAGGTTGTTAAAGGACTGTGAAAAATTAGGAAGTCTATACAACAAGGATAGAAAGCCTGATTTAACGGTAAAGAAAAGTGCCTTTCCATGAGAAAATTAAACACCTCAGAATGCTTAGATTAGAAAGAAGCTTCGAAGAAGGATTGAGCACCACAAATTAACACTTTCACAAAGAAAAGTAGCAGATTTTATAAAAGACACTATAATCTTTTCCAGGAAGAGTTTAACAAGGGCTGATATACGATAATTGAAGCCAGGGAATTCAAATTCAGACATTAAATTCACATTTTAACAAGGAAGGGTGAATCACTAAGGGAACTAGCTACCAAGGCATGAAAGGCATGAAAAACATCAATGAATATTCTAAAGTCAAGGTCATACTGGGAAGGCATGCTTTAACCAAGCACAGGTTACTGAGCAACATACCAAGGTAAAAGGAGCATGACCTTTTATTTCCAGGGTGGATTTCCCAGCTTTATGTAAGTGTACAAAACTGGGTCTCCAAGAATAAGAACATCAATTGATCAGCCTACAGGAATTTACACTCTTCCCCCAGTCATTGCACTGAGGAGAAGATTTCAGGGTTATCAGCCTGTGCATGTTCATCACCACCAAAATGCACATAATATAGCAAATCCCACACGTACTGTACAGCAAGCCATGGCTCCAGCTGAAGAATGGCTCTCATGGAAAAAGCCCTGCCCAATAAAAGAGCAGGGGCACAGTGGCCACAGGCAGCTTGGGCACTGGAGAGTGCCCTTCCAGCAGTAAGCAGGAAGAGGCAAGAGACACAGTGCTGTTGTCAAACAGGCCACAGCACCAAATGTTTGGCTTTTATGGCATTAACAATGGAAGAGGATTCTATGCTTAAAACAAACAAAAAATAAGCTGTTTTTTAAGCTTTAGGAGAACTCAATTACAAAATCGTCCATCACGTGTAACTAGCACTGCCTTCATCTGCACTTTTAGTGGCAAAGGAAAGCATGGAGTTGCATCTTGTTGTAGCTGTTTTACGTGTCCTGGCAACCACATCCCCCAGTGGGAACTTTACTCTGTGAAAGAAATCGGCTTAGTGAACACAAAAGCTGTCTGCAGTGCCCTGAGAACCAGCCTTGAAAGGAAGAATGAGCTTCTGCTTAGTTCTCAAAGACTTCTTTATGCAAAAAAATGCCTTGAGAATCAGCAAAAACGATGAATCATGTCATCACGATGTTGGCAGCTCTCAATGACTTTGCATACAAATATACTACTTTATTGAGAGTCCTGAGAAAGGCTCTGGTGGCAGAATGTTGAAGCATTAGTATGCCTGGCAGGGACACAGAGAAACCACAGTGAGCCAGAACCTGAATTTCATTATGGCCCCAAATACATACATTATATACATAAAGTGTACGTGCAGATACATACACTCAAATAACCTCATGCAAATGTAGTTTCTGTTCAGTTGGACTTGTGATTAATTCAATCCACTGTATTCAGCCACCACCATAATCTTTTCAAGGAGGTTGAACATGAAATTTCATCTGGCTGACGAAGAAAGCAGCCCATCGCTTTTATCTATTTTGTTTAAAGCATCCAGCTCAAAGAACAGAAGACAGAAATGGAAAAAGACACTCCAGCTATCAGCAGGCCACAATGAAACAGATGATGCACAGTTCTGTATCTTTTATCTTCAGTTTTAAATGAGGCTGAAAATACAACCTGATCACTCACAATATTTGAGAGGACAGAGGTTGTGAAATGCTCACGTACTGTGATAAGAAATACAATCTGAATACAATGAGAAGGTTACAAGTCCTGGTGTCTTCCATCCCAGAGCCACAGAGTTGATCATATCACAGATACAACAGCAAGGGCGAATATATGATTTATCAAGTATAACATCAAATGAAATTTAGAATTGAAATACAATTAAGAAACCAGTTGTAGACATCTGGAAGAGAAAGGTCAAAAAAGATCCCCAGGAATTACAATACTTTTTTATTCTTCCTTTCTGGACTCAGATCTCAAGTATTTCCTCACTAGAATGGAAAAAAAAGAAATCTATCTTTGAAAAAAATTCTGTGTGAAACAAAGTCTATGTGTAAATTAGTAACTGCAAAATGGACCTCTACTACCTGGATTATGCGACTTTCAGTGTATTATTACTGGTTTGCCTTTCAAAGATGAAAGTCATGAGGCATCATCAAATACTGTCATCCAGCTCCCTTTAAAATCAGATTTCAAATTAGATCCTATAAAGTAGTCAGTTTTTAAAAACAGAACACAAAATTAATAACTGCTATTTTACACTGAGCAAAACAAAGAGTTTCTCATTATTAGTCACTGGCTTGGGAGTCTGCCCCATAGCCCTCTTTAGGGTTAAGTATCATGGGATGTGTGATGCCATTTCTGTCCTTTCTTGTAACATATTTGCCTCCTTCTTATTTTGATCCAAGTTTTTACAGCTGAAGATAGTATTTGTCCACATTCAGTTGGCTGAATGTGTATCCTCTCATGAATTGGTCTGTGGCTTCAGATACATGTTGAAGAATTCCTGACTACTCTTTGCTAAAAATATTTACAAGCTTGTTTCCCCAGGTCAGTATAATAAGAAGTGGAGGACAGCTACTGAAAACAAGGGAAAAAACACACATCAACTGCAGCTCTTCTGAAATACAGAGGGAAGCAGTGGCATCTTATCAGGTCTATCCCTGTCACAACAGGGGTAAAAAACAGTTGCCTGTTTCATTGGCTCTTACTGCTCCTTATGAGATGCTTGCAAAGAAAGAAAGGAGAGTTAAAAAGGTTTGGGCATTTCACATTCCTCAGAATACAGACAAGAGGTTTTAATAGAATGTCTTCAGAATGCCATATGGAGCCGAGTAGAGACAGGATTTAGAAAATTAAGGGGAATTTAAAGATGTAAAACAAAGAGTAGTAACTTAATGTTCCTCATCTCCAGTGCTCTGCGGTAGGAGAGAGGTGAACAGGAAGGAAGCAAAGGGTAAAGCATGACACACAGAAGGAAGCATCTGACCAAAAGAGCTGACCTAGATAGCTGCAGTTGTCACCTCCCGTTGCAGGCTGTAGCTCTGCAGGAATGTGCAGCATGTTAGCCCTGAAGAAGTGACAAGGGCTGTGCAGTTCATGTCAGAATTTGGCAGAGATATGCTGAGTTTAAGAACATATGATTAGGCAAAACTTCAATAATTTGGGTTTTGTTTTGCCTTCTTCCAAGACTTTTTTACAATACTGTTGGGTATCTTAAAAATTACTCTCTTTCTTCATTTTTCAAAATTACAAAGTGAGTATTTAAAGTCAGTCCTGAAACCAAAGTACACCTCCAGTCTTACAGTATACAGAAGAAAATATATTTACCTAGGGTTGCCCAAGACTAACAAGCATTAATCTCTACTCTAAAATTGATAATGCAAGGGGCTGCCCTAGGCACTGCTCCAGACAAATATGTGGAAAATGTTTTCAGTCTTGAGTAGGAAAAGGATCTATACACCATGGGAGAACAAAAAATACGGTTGTTAACACAGTGTTTCAGAAGGGCGCAGGCAACTGATTCCAGCAGACAGAGGCCCATCCTCTGGTGTCCCATGTATGCTTAAGTTGTCAAATATGTTACAAATCAAAGCACCTCTGGGGCCAAATATGCACATGTTTTTTCTTTGTAAGAATAATATCTCCTTTGTAAGCCAGAATGGTTTTCTTCAGAGGTAGAAGTTTCTATGTTTTCACTGGGGTTTAAGAAAGATGAGTTATTAAAGGTGACTGAGTCCACAGTCCTCACAGCATCTTAAAATAAGATATTAATTCAAAATGGCATGTCAAAAATTGCAGAAGTGCTTCCAATTCTACCATAACTTGTTGATATATCAATGCATTCATTCATCAGACTAGTTTTGCTCTGACCTTGTGATCTCCTCTCCCACACTTTCTTTCCTATAAGCCTTGCTCTTTGGGGACTAACAGCCCCTCAGACAGGCCTCTCCTCTCTTGTCATATCAAGTTAGGATTCAAATAATTTCTCTTAAAATAACTGTATAAAATTATGTCAGACATTTAGGGTTAGATTTCACTATACTTCCACAGGATGAGGAGGCCTTTGATCTTTGAATATCCATAGAAATAAAAGGAACTAATTAAGGAGTGAGCTATTTAGCAATGTAGGAAGAAGATGACCTAGACCTTCATCAGAAGAGGCACTGTGGCAAACATCTAGAAAAGCCTACACACATTCTGGCAAGCATCACTTGTAGGAGTTCACTAACAAAGAGCAGACACTTTCTCAGTTCAAGGGAGTCCTTATGGCTGGCAGGTCGCCACCACAGCCTCAGATGATTAAAAACATTTTACAATAGATATATCCATTATAGCTCACCAAGAATGGTCGCCAAGCCACAATTCAGCTTGCTGTCACTGTTCACAGCTCAGTGGTATGAATCCTGTCTCCCACTCACCACTTTTATCCCCAATATTACCTTCAAAGCCTGCCTCCAGCTTCCTGCCGCTTGCTTCCACCGCACCCTCTGTCTCACATCATTACTGAACCAGAATATCACACGTCCGGTCTTCTGGTCAGAACACCAGTTGTGCATCCAGTACACAGAGGAAAGAGACAGGGAAATCCCTTACACTAAGGCATCCTTCAGTCTTACATTTCATGTCAAAACTTCATCTTTGCTTAATCTCCTGTAATCCAGTGGTCTATGATTGAAAAATTACTGTAAGGCATCTCATTTTGCACTTACTCTCTGTCATATGGAATTGCTCAGAATATGTCACAGTAACATCAGCTCTTATGCACAAGATTTCTTGTGCTGCTATTTCTTGGAGATTTTGCTGAAGCACTGGCCAATCTGTTTCAGCACTTTAGACAGAATCCTCCATTCATACAGCAGCTGATTGTCAACAGAAAACACTTAATGCAGGGCAGGTTATGTTTTCATTAATGCAAGAGCAATATGCATCAATATGCAAAATATGTCAACTGGAGAAAAAAAAAGCCTTTGCAGCTTTTTGCATGCTATTAGAGTGGGGTTTTGTCTCATTAAACAACAGCCAAGCAACTCCCTTCATCTCAGTAGGATTCTCCCATTAAATGCTAGCTCTCAATTGGGCAACCCAGTAATGCAGAAGCCATAACAAATGAATATCCTAATCAGCTCGTGGAGGCTAAGCACATGTTAGCAAATAGTATGGATCTATAGGAGAGGCTGTGTAAGGTGCAACAGTTGCTAAGGATATGGCACACACACTGCATGTATTTCAGCCTGAGCTCACAGAGAACCAGGTCTAGGCTGGTCCCAGGGTCTAAATACCCACCAACAGCAGAGGGAGAAGATGATCCCTCTGGGATCATCTGGAACCAGGGACACCCTCTGGTTTAAGTTGGCCTAAAGACAGTCCAGTCTCTGCACTTTGAGAGTGCTTTCCAACATAAAGCAAACACAGTAAGAGGTGGAATATGCAGATTAATTTCAGAAGCCTGCTTCTCATTTGAGCTGAAACATCAGGGTTGGAACACTCTAGGTGTTTGTCTCTCAGATAAACCTCCAGTCAGGTTTACAATTTGCAAACAAAAAATGTCCATCTCCTCCCCCCTCAATATGACAGCATTTGACATGCAGGCTTCTATTTTCTGCTTACGAGGTGGTATTTCTTGGCAGAAAGCACAGAGGAAGCACCTGTTATTACATCACTAGAATCATGACAAGAACTGAGTCAGGGCCTCTGAAGCCCAAGGAATCTAAGGCAAAAGAATTAACTCCAAGTGTGAGATCTGTTGGCTTGAATCCTTGCAGAGCACTTCCTCATCTCCTAACTGCAATGTCCGCAACTTCATTGGCTCTGGATTTCTTGAAAAAATTGGACCTCATTGTAGTACGTGAGGGAGAAAGATTCTGTCATATTTTTCTTACACTCTTTAAAGAATTGGAACCTGCATTTAACATGCTCCAGATCACTGGAGATGATTACAGTCGTGTTAGTGTGGCACATTTCTCCCAAACCTCCCTACTACAGTATTAAGCGCCCCTGCTATTCATGTATTGCATAAAATGCATTATTAATATGAGCACACACATCTATATGTAATAATAAGCATAGGAAAAACAGGTTTTAAATTTATCTAGCCCATATCTAAATATGTACTAGTACATAATCATTAAAACTTTCTTTTTATATGTATACAGAAATAAAAAAAAGACATACCTATACCCAAACATTACATATATGGAAGCACAAATATATGCATGCTCATGTACTGAAACTGTGGAGACACTAAAGCTGTGGCAAGGAGTTTTGGTAACTGAAGAATAGTTCATATCTCTTAATGACCATATGAAAATTTATTCTACTTTCTGCTAGCTAAACCAACAGAAAAGTGTTGATTTCTGGAACAAAAAAAAAAAGAAAAAAAAAAAGAATTCTGTTCATTTTGAAATGCAACAGACATTGAGAAGCTGACAGATTTATCAGTTCTCCCAGTACAACACACAAGCAATCTGTAAAAAAAACTCTTTGAAAATTATAAAGTGAAATTAAGAGAATACAAATGCACTTTTCTTAATCTGGGAAAGTTCAGCAACTTACCTATACAAGCAGAGTTTCCAGGCTTTAATCTATATCCATTAGGACAGTTCCAGTGCTGCAGAGCTGAGAGGCTGACAAAACCAATTTTAAAAACCACTGGCAAAAAAGCAACAAGGAAGAGAAACATAATCTTGAGAGGGGGTTTGAGCTGTCACTAGAGAAAAACTAGCTTGTATTCAGTCATATCCAGGACAAGATGAGCATGTGTAATCCCAAAAGGTTTCTGCAATCTGCCACTTTAGACTCAGACATCTTATCACAATTTCAAGTTTTATCTTTGCCTTGCTTTTCTTGTCACTTTAGACCTTACTGTGTCTGACTACAACCTTGAAGAAATTCCTGGGAGATTTCTTCCCCGCACGCATCAGGGCTTTTTGTCTCTCTCTCTTTCGTTTCTTTTTTTTTCTCTTTTGGAAGCCAAGTATGAAATGCCTGACACTCTTGCCACAAATTTAACACAGCTTAAAAGCAGTGATAGCAAGGATCACTGCAAATTTCCTTGCAAAAAAAGCTGCCATTTAAATCTTAAAAGCAGAGACTTCAGAAAACTCTTCACCACAGCTCTCAGTGGAGTGCAGGGAGCAAAATCTCCAGGTACCGTCCTGCTCCGAAATGCGGTTGTTTTTTACATTCAGACTTGGATGGGCTCCTCTTTTCTTTTTAAAGCTCTGCTTGCCCCACCTCTTCTCTTTTTAGTACCACTTGAGTGAACCCTGTGTTTGCAAATAGTAATGTGGTCAGTTCCTTACTACAGGGAACTGAGCCAGCATGCAGATATCCAGCCACCCATAATTAATGCAGTCTCCTTAGAAAAGCAATGCCTTCTGCTTGAGAAGTACCTGCAGCTTGCAGCTAAGCTTTTTTCCACTGAGACTGTAAGCAAGTTTGTTCAATTCATGTTCAATCATTATTAGCTGCATTCCTGTTAATATCATCGTGTGATTTACCAGCAGAAAAAAAAAAATATCATCAAAACATTTCATGCAAAAATCAGGGAAAAAAATCTCTCTAGTTTCTCTGATATATTTCTACTAGAAATTCAAATCAGGTTAAGGTCAAATTCTTATCCAGGGTATGCATTTGCAATTTTGATATTGAAACTATCTCTCTCAGGTCTGAATTTGGTCCTTATGCATCTCCAGGATAATACCTGTTGTCAGAGATTGGGGTAATGATTTCTGAGCCTGCATCACCCACAGATGTTGCAGTCATTTGTATGTACACTGGTGCTGCACAAGGCTACTGTCAGGATGCTCTTTTACACCTGTTCCACTGAGGCATAAAAACTAGACAAATTCCAGATGCATTAAGCTCATAATTCTTCAGTATTGAAAAAAAAAATCTCCTTTTTCCCAGTCAATCAGCCTAGACCAGCAAAGATTTAGAGCACAAGCATAAGTTTGTGCTTCTAAGATTTACTGAATTTAAAAGTGCTGAGATTTAAGCATGTGTTTAAAGGGCTGACTGTGACAGGCTTTGTTGAGCTAACAAATGTGAGGCAATCTGGTTCTGTCACTTTTTTCTTTCCTTTGATTTTTTAAAAATTTTCTGGAGTGTTGTGCTGGAATGAATACTAACACAACAGCTGGAGACAGCAGCAGCATCAGAAGGTTATCTACAACTGTGTGAGTTCTGTCTCTGGGAATTCTCCCTCTCCTCTCCCCTCTCACCCCATGTTTGTCTGGATCAATAAGAGTCCAGACTTGCACTGTCAGAAAATAATATTATAACCTGGTTATAAATTGGGCGACTCTCCATTAAAAGTAACTGTTTCTTAATGTTTCTGTCTGTGTGCAGGCACATTCTGGCTTCTCAATCTTCACTGCTACTGCCCCTGCAACTAGTTAAATCCAGACTGACAAATGGCAGTCACATTTCCATATACTCTGTTCAGAACCGAGCCTTTATCCCACATGCTATGCTATAAAATACAATAACAGTAATGTAAATTATGCAGGGCCAGACTCATGCCAAAGAGCATTTGCTTCTCCAAATAGTCCCTGGGAATACAAAAGGGCAAACAATGTGAAAGCACAGTATAATGCCATCCCATCTAGGATTACAGGATCCTGCCCAGAAACTGTGGTACGTTCCATATATGAACCTCTTTTACTAATTCTGCAGTCATCAGTTCCTCCTCACACAATTTTCTTCACTGTTCAACTGGGAGCAGGCAACCTTAACAGTTTAAAAGGAATGTGTCACTTCTTTGTGAGCAGCCACCAGCAATGTTTGCCAGACTGTGAGGGTGGCCATCCCAGCACATCCCTGACCTCCTCCAGGGCAGACTCAGACAAACTCACTGAAGGAGACAAAATGGATAAGCCCTCACTTTCCTTTTAAAACCCAGAAACAATTTCTGTCTCACATTCTTTTTGTCTCTCTTTTATACGTGTTGTCTCTTCTGAACATCTCCCTCAATCTTCCCCCACTGCTCCATTTCCTTTACACATTTGCCTAAGTTTACACAAAGCACAGTGCCAAAGGCGCATCCCAGAATTTCTTTTTTTCCCTCTAAATTAAAAATAAGTACATAATTCTCTGACATGCCAAGACAAAATGACCTTTTCTGAAGGAAGAAAACCCTTTACTTCACCTCAGTAGAGAACAGTTAATAAAGTATTTAATTTTACCATCTTAGAAGTATAGAAATGGCTTAAAAACAGGAAGAAAAACATCTTAATAGTGGAATTACTTTTTTTTACCCTTAAACCCCAAATTTAACTTGGACCAGAACCAGCTACCAAACCCACAATATGATAAGATCTAGGCCAATGGAGATAACTATGCATCTGAAAATGGATAGCACCAATGACCTCCCCTTACAACAATCCAGAAAGCTGCCAATAAAGTTTGAAATCCATCAGGCTGTAGCACACCTACACTTTTAAATCATACTATTCTTCACCAAGTGGTTCAGCATATTGCTCACAGTAATTCCTTTACACCTGAAGACATTTAGCATTTCAGTAGTTGTTCAAATGAGTTTCTAAAAAGCAAACTATTGTGCTCACCTTCAGGTATTAAGTCCAGCAATCTACATTAGTCTGGCACTCATATAATAAATTAGACCAAAACACCTCAGCAGTCTCATTTGTAGGGCTCACTGCAGAATCAGTCCCAATAAACTTAAAATCACCCCAGTTCATCAATGTGAAGAACTCTGCTGCATTTGACATGCTGACTCAAGACACCTATGAACTAACAGCAAATAAACATTTTATCTTTTTCTCTTGGAGTTCTTACTATCTTGGTTGACTTTGTAAGGCTTTTTTTACCAAAGTTGGTAAAGATCAGCCAGCAATTCAAGCAACTTCTTGGCTTCTTGGCAAATGCTGCTCTAGTTCAAGGACAGTATATTCTGACTCTTTCTAAACTGTGGAGTCAACAGTGCTCCCCCAGCTTCCCAGTGCTTTGAGTATCTACATTGTATTAATGAGCACATTGTTTAAATCATATATTGACTTTTATTCTTACTCACTACACATTACACTAGCTTGTCAGCAGTAGGACTTCTGTCAGCCTCTGAAAGGCTAATTCTGGCCTTAGGCATATTCTATTGTGGTTACAATTGTATTTTATAGTAATCATGATCCAAATTACCACCAACACAGGTTGATTATGAAATGTGAGTTCACTGATGGAGCATAGGAAATGTGTAGCAGCTATCTCTAGCACAAATAGCACGGAGCAGCAAGGAATATTCAGATCCCACAAAAGAGATTCCAGAACTTTGCTAATGGCTCCAGAAAATTTGCCAGCCCCTGGAACAAGATGCTCATGTATGTTTCATTCTGTCAGAAAAGGTATTGCCACCAGAAAAGCAGCTGATTAACACAAGTGGCTTTGGTGATGATACTGGGGATTTCTCGCAGTCTTCAGGAAAAAACACCCAGGAATCGCCTAAGCTGTGCCTTACACCCACTTGCTGGAGCCTGATCTGAGGGCCAGTGGGGGGACAGCTGACTGATCACCACACTTTCTCTGACATGGCAGTGTTTGATTTGGTACTGTTAATGTCATTGCAGCAAGTTCAGCCTGCATCATCTGTAATTCTGACAAAAGGAACATTATGCAATACTAAATTGCCTGTCAGAGCAGGGAGAGGCACAACATGAGAGACTGGCATATTCCAGTGATCTCTAAAAGTAGGAATGCCTGAAACCTCCTCCTGAGGTATGATGGCCATTCTGCCATCTCAAGCATGTCACTCACCACTTCAACAGTTTGGAGATTATATTTGGCTGGCAGGATATTTTAATTTAATTTACTAATAAAATTAATTAAAGAGTGGGGCTTTAAATCATGAAAGCTTTTTGAAAACCAAGTGTTATTGTAAGTAATCTCTTTCCACTTTTCTCTTGCACAGCAGCAATTGTGTCAAACATCCACTGGGTTTTTTTGGAAGTTTGAGTACAATAATTTTTCTGCTATCAGTAAATTTTTTTCCTACTACAAACTGATCTTAAGCAAAAGAAAAAGCTTAAAGCATACTGTTAATTATAGCCAATACTATCTTTTCCAAAGCAGTTTTACTTTTAACATTTTGACAGGCACCTTTCACCAGCTGCTATATAGTAAATACTTATTTCATCATCTAGACTACATTGGAATTCACAGAAGGATCCAGAAAGAAAGTTAAATATGCTATCTCTCCTATCCCAACAACCAGAACAAGAGGGAAACATTCTGGGGAAGCCACATAGCACATTACTGACCTATGACATTTATGAATGTTAGATGACTACTTTAGGTCTCTATGCTAACAGACATAAAGGAGTAGTTAAAATAGCATGTTGAAACAGTCAGTTGGCTCTCTGAAGTGGAAATAAAACTGAAGATAAAGCAAGTAATTTTTCACCATGAATAAGATCTCTGCAGCTTCCTATGTGAGAACATTTAAAAAGACTCTTAGTGACAGGTATGGCATTACTTCACTATCAGAGTGAAAAAATGTATCCTCTATGTGTTTTTTGCTATTTTCATCCCAAGGATAGCTCTGTTTCCCTCATAGCTAAATGATTTCTGGTGCACATACTAGAACAGCTGCCCTAACAGATCTCTCAGAACAAAGGCACTGGATGAAATCTAATTTCACTAATTTTTAGAGTTCCTGAGCACTTGCTATTTACGCTGATACTACTAGGAATTCCATTAGGAATTCATTTCTCAGCCCATAGGTTCTTATTTGAAGTCCATCTATCACAGATATTGCTACTTTTACTCTTTTTATCCTGTAATTTCTGGCCTGGGAAGATGAAAAAATAAATTTATTTTTTTAGTCAACTTTTTCCTCCTCATTACAGCAGGGAACAATTTATGGTTTTGTTTCATGGCTGCCTTGCTGGCTGTGTGGAACAGAATCACTGCATTTACCAATCCAGTTCACTTTGTCCCATTAACCCCGTTTCACCTGGTGCATCAATAACACCAGTCTGGCATATCTGCACAAACCCACATCTGCATAAGCTTACATCTGTCTAGCACGTCTCAAAGACAGAATCAAACAATATAGACAATAAATAGAAGTAGAAACAGGCATTGTTACAGACAGCTTTCCACAGCAAAAGCACCTGAGGTGAATCCAAAACTGGAATTACCAGAGATGTTGCCAGTGCCCGGTACTGAGCTCCTGCCAGCAGGCTGCAGGATGCTCCCAGTTGCTGCCATACTCAAACATTCTGGAGGAGGCAATGACATCCTGAGCATGTTGTAAGCCACATCCTCTTTGTGCAAGTTTGTTATTTTCCTATACATGGCCATGCAGCTGGTGCCAGAGGGCTTTGTCGGTGAACTGGTGGGCAAACAAGAGCAGGTGTAATAAAATACACTTCTAGCTGCTGGGAATGTTCCATTTTTCTTCAATTCATAGAACAGATTCAAGAGATCTCCAGAAGAAACTTTGTCCTGATTAGAACATATCTGATCATTAAGCATCTCCTGAAGTATTTGCTCAGAGCCTGTTGAAAGCAAACTTGCACTGGAAGTACAAGTTTTTGATGTAATGTCATTTCTTGTGTGAGACAATTTGACAGGTGCAATATAGAATAAAAGCAAAATAATGTTTGGGGATCAGACCCTACTCACAGTGGCCAGAGTGGATTTCTTATACCCTCTTGGGAAGCAGTTGGCACAGAAAGTGGCAAGTGATCAGCAAGGGCTCTGCCATGCAGGAGGCAGCTTGACCTGACACCACCTCAGAGAGCCTCACAGCTGCAGGCAGTGCAGTGCCAGAGCCTATCACAGACCCAAATGCCTGTGTGTGTGATATCCCAGGACTTGGCATCCAAATCCTGCAGCTACCAAACACACCCTTGAGGCCACAGCTGTCAATTCTCCATCTAAACAGAGACAAGGAGAGAAGAGCAGTGAGGAAAAGGGCTGGGGCATTAAGCACAAGCAATAACACACATTATATTTAGCTTTTAGATAATGGTTCTGTACTTCAAAGCTTTGAACAGATCCCATATTGCTGGTTGGAGTGCAATTATGGAAGATCCAGGTCAGACTCAACTGACAATGGCCATTTCAGAAAGGGGATAACCAGTTCCTTGCAATAGTGATTTTCCCTCTGGAGCCTTGTAAAACTGCATTACAGGTGTTCCCTGAGACTGCCTGAAGGAGTCAGAAATAATATTATTTCCATGGCAGTTGTGAAGAAATTGAAACAACCTAACAAAGGCTTGGTATCAGGGACTGACCAGGCAAGTACTAAGAACTGTGTTAAGCATTGGGGACTGGAGAAAATCACTTTTCAATAGAGCAGCATAAAATGTGTAACCAACAAAAAAACACCAAGCAAAGTGCTCACTAACACTCGCACACATTCTCACAGAATATCTCCTTAGCTGCACACAGCAAGCAGTGTCTGTCTAGCTGAAGGGTGAATGAATAGATTCCTGGAAGCTACAGCTACCCCCTTTAGAACTCCTAGCATGTATTGGCTAGTGTAGCCTTAGCCTTCCACTAGGCTAGGGAAAGCAACAGTGAAATCAGTCAAATTAGACTTTGCAAAAAAAAAAGTCTGTGCATGCACAGAGAAATTCTGTGGATGCTATAATCATATTCACAGCATATTGAAAGGTTCCTTCATTCCACCTACATCCCTGCCACAGGCTTCCTGAGAGATCTTGGCATACTTTGCAAATGGTCCGATACATCTTTATACATGAAGAAATACTGTTTAATTTAATAGCTGTTATAAAGTGCACTGAGACTCTTGGATGTGAGGTTGTAGTCAAAATTGCAAAGTAGTTGTTAATTTATTCCTGCTAAAATCACATAGAGAGAACAAATTCGGCCATAAAATACAAGGTAAAAGAGAAAATTAATTTGGATTTGTACATGAGCTGTATCAGAAATACAGTGGTGGTGCAAAGCACTGAAAAATTTTAAATATCACTTATTTTTCTCAGAATGCAATGTATGTTTATTTCTATATGGATAAGCACAGTAAAAAATACACTTCCTTCAAATGAGATAGGTTAATGTTTGTGGTGCTTTTGTACCAAAAATCATTGCACTGTACTGTAGAAACTTTTCTTTTTCAAAGTGCAAGCTAAGTTTATCATAATAAATAAATAAAATTCCTATTAGTGCTATGAGAGTATTTCTGAGAGCTACTGTCCCATACACTGTATTAAAAAAAAGTTCCACACTCGCAAGTCACTTCACAAGTTAACAAACTAAAATTATTGTGTTAATGAACACAGTATCTAACCCAAAATCATCATCTATAAGATGCAACCCAACATACTGTAGCATCTTTATTAAAAAACAGAGTATTTTGGGGCCATTTTATATAATATTACAACAGGGCATGAGGACAAGATTCTAAAAAGGAGCCCTCACTCAAATCCTCCTCAGCAATGAGCATGGAGAAAAGCTTGGTGTTCCTCTTGGGCAGTGCTTTGAAAATTAGACATAGGTGCCCAGTTTTCCAAAATGAAATAAGACTCCGGTAAGCAGAGAGGGGCACAGGAAATCTATTCTGGGAGTCTGCATTCCCAATGGTAAAGAGCCTTCTCCATTTGCATATTTGAGTTTGGCTGCCTTATTTAGAGCTGGGCTGGCAGGCAAGGCAGGACGTGTCAGAATAAAAAACTCAACCACCTAAAGTATCTGGGGCAAATACTAAAATTCTATTGCAATCTATATATCAAGAGAGACTTACAAAAGGGCCTACCTTATGTGTATTGGCACAGAAGTCAGACACTCATTCCTGCTTACATTCCCGATGCCCACAGCCACTCATGGCTGCAGAACTTATGGACCAAGGGCAGGCACTCTCCTCAAACGTTGCTGGATCACAGGCTTACCTTCACATTCCAGGGTGCAATACCCAGAGAGACAGCTCTGTGCTTTCAGACATGAAGGAGAAACTGATCCTGAGCCCACTGATGTCAAACTCCCATTGATTACTTAAAAAACATTGGACTGGGCCTATTTTATGGAAATGACAGGTTCTTGTCTTAACCATCAACACAGCTTAAAGAAGTACATTTCTATTTTATCGCTCAGAAATCAGAAGTGATTAGGTCCTTTGGTAAGAGAATATCACTATCATATGCTCTTCAGGGCCTATTTAAGTATTTTTTTTAACATGTATAATTTAACTTAGGACTGATACTGAGAAATAAGAGAAAAATTGAAAAATATTTCTAATATTCTAGAAAATATTAGCAAGCATAACAGCAAAAAAAGGACAATCTGATTGAGGCTTTAGGATATGGTTTTCATGTCATGCCCTTTTACACTCGTCCCAAAAACAAGTTGCCACTGCATGAGCATACAACATGGACATTTTTTTCCCAATCCAAAGTCTACAGGAGGTTGCAGCAGCAAACACTAGCTAGCAATTGGCATCAATATTCCTTTTCCCTACTGCCAAAATTAGGCATTTCTTCACAAAGATTAATAAAGAAATAATACCTTCAAAAATTATCAATTATTAAAAATTTTTCAAGGCTTGGTGCTCTGTGGATTGAGTATTCAGCTACTACTAATGCTTTTGTAATAGCATGAAGAAGAACTATCTATTATCTATTAAGTGCAGAGCAGTTCAAGGGAGGAAAGTGTTACAAGCATTTAATGCTCAGTGGTTTGCCTGTACTGATGCTTGCTGCAGCTTGCTGCAGCTGCATCCACAATGAATTAATGACAACATTCATCTTTCACATCACTCTGGTTTTACCAGGATGCATCAGATTAAACATATTGAGCAGACTAATGTACAGACAGGAAAATACTGCCATATGTTAGATTCATTTGTTTAATATAGACTGATTTTCCATGAAAACTTACCTCTAAAATTGCCAGGATTTCCCCTCACTAACCAACCAGACTTTTCATAGAAGTCCTGTAGTACCCATTCAGTAGCTTATAGGGGGGAAAAAAGTCTTTTTGATGCAGCAAAGCTCTAGGCAGTCAGTGCTCAGGTAACATTGCTAGGACTTGAAATAATACTCTGGATATTGGAGTGCTGAACTCAAAGCAATTTTCTGTGACCAGCTGAATTGCAGAGTTACCAAAAAGCAGCATTTCCACAAAACTACAAAAAGTAGTCAGCCAGCACTAAAGAAGGACTCGGTGTGCTATGCTGTGAATGGCAGTCACTTTTCATTTCTGCTGCATCATTACTTACACAGTGGATGTGTTAATACCTGTGAGTGCCAACTTTATGGCAGCTGGAATGGCTGCTCCTCATAAGCTGCTGAACTTTGAGGATGGTGGAACTGCTATGAAACGCCTCCCCATAAACTAAAAACGTTCTCTTCCATGAAAGTGCTGGGCAGAACACAGGTTGTTGATGGCTGGTAAGGCCAATTCAAAAACTCATGGAGAGTTTTTATTTGTCTACGGCCATTAGTGATTATTTATCCACAGCAGGTCTGTACAGTGACTGAAGGAAACCCTTCAGTTACACCTCCAAAGGCTCAAGATCTCAGTCATCTGTGCTCTCCTCCATAAACAGTCAGTCAGCCTGTGAGATTTTTTGGTGTAATATTTTTGGGGAGATGTTCAAAACACATTAGTAAGTGACATTTTTCTATTACTTTTTTATCAATACTGTGAGTGGCTTACCCTTTCCCTGACACATTGCTGAAGTTATCAAGATGTGGAAGCATCTTCTGAATCTCTCACATGGCCCAACCTCTCACCAGACACTCCTGCTATTTATGCCCACTTATTCTTGGTGTCTGAACACTGCCTGAAACAACGTGTGACTGGATTCATCTCACTATAACTGGAGTACCACCCCCCTACATCTTGCACTACTGGCAGTTGCTGAAATGGCTGTGGGCTCAGAAACATTGTCAAATGTCAGTTCCCAGGATGTCATCAATAAATCATTTAGTGCATCTTTTCAGAACGTATTCCTGTGTTTTCTCCCCAGCCCACACAAGGCTGGCATCATACAGTTCACAAAGAACATGGCCTTTTCTGGAATTTACTCCAAACATTCATCAGAGGAAGAAATCTCATCATTTCAGCTATATTTTTAGGTGGTGACATTTGATTTCAACTTCCTCCAGGCCTGTCCCC
The DNA here is from genome assembly GCA_020086605.1 of Lanius collurio. NCBI lineage: Eukaryota > Metazoa > Chordata > Aves > Passeriformes > Laniidae > Lanius > Lanius collurio. Next base: position 16,866,162 of record JACBWW010000015.1, read on the forward strand.
CTGCCCTTTTGATGAATCACAAGTTATTTGTACTGTAATGGGCTTCCTATAGTTAAAGTTCTGTCAATTCATTCTGCCCAGAACTATAACTGGGAGGGATCAGAAAGATATGCAAGGTATATTTTGAATAGATCCAATAAAAGTACATCACCTTCATAGCTTATTTCTCTCTTCAGTTTCAGTACTCTACTCAGTAAGACTGAAAATCATTCAGGCAGCACTGTCCAAGTTCACTTCAACTATCTTTCTAGCTGCCAGTTGTTACCAAACACTGGTCTAGCTTTTTCCACTTAACATGTGGCCCATCTAATTTTTACAGGTCAGTTAGATTCTACTGATGACAAAGGTGTCAATCCTGCAGCTCCTTTCCTATGCAGACTCTTTTTCTCTCCTTCAGCCTAGGTTTTCCCCATCCACAAGTCTTGTCACAAGGCAGTTGCCTCAGCTTCAGAATTGATATCAAATATAATGAAAAAATCATGTATAACAATAGGGTCTTTTGCCCCTCAGGTCGGATTTCTCTAAATTCTACTGAAGATCTTTCCTGGATCCATTATTGGAACTGGTGAATTGTTACTATTCTTTCTTCTCTCGGTTCTTGCCCATGTCTTTACAAGCCAAACAATTGGAGGATGGGACCCTTCCACTCAGGGAACTGCATGTTGTTCAACAGAGTGTTTTTATTCTTTATTTAAAATCTTACTTGTGTGTTTTCTGTAGGAATCTCCCTTGCTTCTTATGCATGCTCCTCCACCACAGCCTTTTTGTTAGTTTAGAATCTGCCTTTGATTAGGTGCCAACCCCAAGGCAGACTTGCACATAGACAGGTAAAATAAAAATTCTTGTTCCATGCTTCAGCCACAAAATTATCATTTATGTGTTCTGCTTGTACTAAGGACCTTTCTAAACGTTCATCCACTGATTCTGAGATTTTCCAGTCTTTTATTTTTAAAAAAGCAATTGTTTAACATTATTGCTTTTTGTGGCACAACCTTTGGCTGATCACCCCTTAAAAGAATTTTCATTACCATTCTTCTAGTTCTTTATGAAGGTCAATGAGCTTTAAGAATCACCCTTTTTTCTCTCATACCATTTGACTGAGATTTCATTTCTAAATCTCTGAATCTTCAGTAGTGAGAAACCAAGAACTTAATCACCTTGTGACCAGCCAAACTCTTGTCTCTGCCAGTCCACATTCAGGCATTCTCTAGTGTTAAGTCATTGCCAAAGACACGAGAAAATGTCGCTTTTCTATCAATAAACAAGGGACTTTATTACTTACCTCTCCTCATGAATTCCTCTTACAGTTTGAAAGAAATAGTTCATATAGCTGCTGGATATAATGTCTATTCAATCATTTTTGCCTGACCAGAACAAAGACCATTATTTTTCTGGTTTGTGAAAAATGTTTCTTTCCTTGTTTTTGCTGCTGATTACTCGATCCAAAGGGAATGTCTGCTCCTCTGTCAAAGAGTAAAAAATGCTCAAGCAAGGAACAAATAACCAGCACTTTTTTGTATGAAAATATGCCTCCACCATTCTAGAGAGTTCCTTCCTAATGCTGAGAAGTAATTTAGCACAATCTTCTACTGAAAAGTGCTATGCTCAGATTTTAGGCTGAACTCAAATAATTGACACAGAACTCCAGGAATTGAGAGCTTTGGAGATATTGATCCAGACACAACAACAAACACTACAATTGCAAGGTGCAGAGCCCAAATTCATATGGAAGTTAAATCACAGAGGGAGAAAGAGGACAATATGAGAGCACAGTAAGCAGCCAGCTACAGAGAATGGCAAATTAAATTCAGAATAATTACTTTCTCTGATCCTCAGCTATGAGACATGATGCTCAGAATAGGCAGGACCATTATGATTCCTGTTTTCACATTCCTGCTTCAGCAGGGAGGAATTCACTCCACCATGTCACCATGCCAGAGAACAAGAAACGCCAAGGAGTATTTTTTCTGGAGAATCAGTGAGAAACCAGAACAGGTCACTCAAGAGCATGCTCTAGAAAAATACCCACAGATTATGTCATTCGTGTCCAATCTGAAGCAAGCAATACACTGCAGGATTAGTCTAACACTGAAGAAGACTCTATCCAAAGAGAAAACCAGCATTAAAGAGAGTATTATTCTGAATTCAGTTTGCCATGCTAGATAGTTGCTTGCTTACTGTACACTTATCTTGTCCTCTTTCTCTCTCTGTGGTTTAACTTCCACATGAAATTAAACACAAGGGATTGGGCTATAAAACAAACAAAAAAATGGTACAAGTTATTTTTGGAGTCTCAAACATTTGGTCAAATATTAGCAGGAAAGAATTCAAGACACAAGACTCAGTAGTCCATCCGATCAGCCCATGGCATTGGATTTCATCATCATTAATTAAATCAATTAATTAGTTCTTACAAAGAGCAGTACTTATGAATATTGGATTTAATTTTCTTTTTCTTCAACAAAGGTGTGACTGTTTTAGAGACTGGGAAATAATACAACGTAGACTATATGTATTGTTTTTTTCCTGTTTTCCAAAACAATATTAAACTAAAAAGCATAAAGGAGAGTCAAGAAAGAACCTGATCTAGAGATTTGTTTATTAATTTACTTTTTGAAGTATTAGAGACCTTTTTTTGAGGATGCTAGAGGTTTCCTTCAACTGTGTGTCTAAATGAATGAAAATACAAAAAAAAAACCCAAAAAACTCAACAAAGCACTCATTTACTTGACTGAACAAACAACCCATTGAATTTAAATTAGAATTGCACTGTATCTACTAGTAATCATCATTTTGGATTGTTCTTACTTTCCATCTAGCCCAGTAGCAATCTCAAGTGTCAGCAGCCCATACCAGAGGCCTTAGAAGAAAATGCATGAACTTTGTCTGAGGCAACAACCTTGGAATACTCTATTCCTGCCCTCAGCACACACACATATAAAGCTCCTTTCTCCTGTCTTAAAAGTGATTAAGAAACACATTCCATTTTGGCCTTCTCTGGGCATAACCATTTCATTAAGTCCTCTCTCTCACCCTTGTTCCAGATCTTAGTTAAAGATAATAACAAAAATAAAAAAAAAAACAAAAACAAACAAACAAAAAACCAACCAACCAAAAAAAAAAACACAGCTTTAACAGATTCCTTTGACTCTTCCTCAAAAAAGGTGTGTCAAATATTTGATAGCTCATCATATTTTAGAACAAGGTATTTTCTTGTCAGAGCCTCTTCTGCAAAATGTAGACATTCATACACTGTCAGTAAACTGGTACTCTGTTATTATGAGATGTTAGTTGTAGTTGTTTGCACAGTCAGCTCCTTTCATAATACTCTTAAGTCAATCAAGGGTCTTTTAAAAATACCAGACCTGAATTAGAGCAAATATACTTAAAATATGTACCTGGCAGGTACTATTGATCTCGCTGCAGCAATTTCACATTCTTTTCTAAACACAAGGTTAGGACATTATTTAGTAAAAAAATAGAAAATTGGAGAAAAGTGCAGTTACTTCTATAGTGGGAAATATTGGATTCTTTTGTTCATAACTGCTTTCTGCCTTTTTGGTTGAAAAGGCTCCCATCTTGAACACTGATGAATAATATAGCTTTTTTTAAAAAAATATCTCCTTGATACAGGCTGTTTCAGACTGATATTTCAGCTTGATTTTCCACTTTTTGGTAAGGGAGTTGTTCAGATATATCAAAATGACACATTAATGGGGCCTCTGTTTTGAAGGGAAAGCTGATCTTTTGAAATTCAGAGTAAAAAAATTTCAGTGATTTATAAATAAATGAGAAAGTATCTGTTCTGTTGAGAACTTCTCATTTTCAACAAAGGAATGTGACAGTGCTGACCTGGAGCTTCTGTGGCTTCCTGTAACACCTAGAACAATGCAATGAATTCTGTGAGAGAATGAATCCAGGCTGGCAGGTTTCCAATCTGCATGCAGTTAGATAGTTAAAAAAAGGTTCATTTTGAAATCTCATTTGTGGTCATGAAGACCACTCAAGTTTGTGTCTACCTCCCAGCCACAAATCTAACAAACTGGTTGTGTTGAAAGGAAAATCATAGCTCAAGATGGATGATTGTAGCATATTACATCTTGGTTTCAGAGCCTCTCCAAAGCAGTTGCTGATGTCTGCCTCTCTCTCTTGCAATGAGCTCATAAGTGACTTGCTCCCCGCTTTTCAGTTCAAAGGTAATGCTCTCCAAAAACCTTTCCCAGCTTTTACTGGGACACAGGCAGACTTCAAGGCCAGCTTCAAGTGCATTCTTCAAGTTTCCCCAGTGCCATTGTTACACACTCTGATTTTATAGCTGCCCCCACCTTGTCAAAACTGGGCATGTGTAGAGCTCCAATCATTACAATAAGGCAGTATCTTCACTCATCATTTTACCTGTCTGCAGATGCCCCAGTACCCTTGTCATGGCAAAATTTCAAGCAAAATACTTTGTGACATACAGTCCCAGAATCCTCTAGGATATCACCCTTCTTCTGTTATTTCTCAGCCTTCTTTCTGTATTCTCTCTCATTCCTTTTCAGCTTTCCTTTTTCTCCCCACAGCTACACTCATCACATACTGTCTAAAGCTACAAACAAAGACGAAGGATCAGGCAAACACACTGTCTTGTACAAAAACAATTTTTTATTTTCACATCAAAACCATTTCTATTTTACTTACTTCTTTGAAAAGGTATTGAGCTTAAAACGGCCTTTGTTTAGCCTCCTAGATACAGTCCAAGTCTGATGGCTTTGCTATTACAGCCGTTTTCATGTTACACATGAAAAAGTTTTCTCTTAATTCCCTGCCTGAGAAATGTATGAGAATCTGATGATGGTGCAAAGAATATAAAGTCCACTGTGAGCAATGGCAAGAACTAAAATAGATGCATGGATGCCTTACATTTGGCTTAGTAAGTGCACATTGAAGCCACAATCATGGTTTACTACCATAAGTACTAAGGCCCACTGAAGCTCTTAGTAAAAATGAGGTTTATTTAGAATTCAGCCCACACTACTCAGTTATTTCATTAGCCATCCAATTTTGATTGTAGGTAATGTATAAAAAGAGGTCTAAGCTTTTTGGTGAAAAGCAGGATGAATTCAGAAAACAAAGTGCAAAACAAATGAAAGGCGATACATAAACATGGGTTAAATCCTCTCCAAATTCTCCTACCAGGCAAGCACAGATTAAAGTCATCATTGTTCATACTGATGATTGATCCAGCACTGCATTTCAGATGACATTGTACAAATTATTATGGGTGACAAAATCTATCTCACAATGATTCCATCATTAGCAATTGACAAAATAAAAACTTACATCTCTTAGCAAATTATTTCTTCAGCTCTTTAATTAAACCAATCCTGGGTGACAGAGTGCAAACATCTTTATTGTATCGTTTCCCTTTTTTGTCAAATCCTTACCAAAATTCCCCAGCATATTTTGACATGAGTTACAGAAGCATGTCTGGATTATGTAACTTTTGCATCAAGAACTGTGGAAAAAATAATGTATAACATGTTTTCTTGAAAGAACATTCTCTTTATAGTAAATTCCATCTTTGATATACTGATAGCCCATGTAGCCAGAGACTAATTTCTAAGTTTATGATATGCTAATTCCCCAAGGATTAGTCAAACCAAAAGGTTTAACATTCACAAGTGAGCTCTCTCAAGCAAACTGTGCACCACCCCAGTTCAATATATTGATGTATTGCCTACAAGTCAGGTGATATCACTTTTGAGCTTCAGAACTAGATTTAGAGCTTTGAAACCTGAAATCAAATACTTTCCAAGAAAAAAAGAAAAGTTAAAACAATCGTACTCATTAACAACAAACATGGTGTTTGGAAACACCTTAAAGAACTACCAACTATACTGTCTATCAGGAAAATGGAAGGCAAATATTGTAACACTTCAGGTCCTGTTAAAAACTTGGTTTACCATTAACTTGTCAGATGAACCTTAGTTTTGACACAAAAAGAATCTGTTTTTCCTAAAAAAGTCCTAAACTTTAACAAAAAAAACCCCTGCCAAAGTAAAATAATCCTCTTAAAAAGCTAAAACCATTTTCATTGCAATCCAAATCATCCATGGAAAAAAAAAAAAGTAAGACTGATTTTTAACCACACATAATTTTAACACAAAGAAAGAAAGAAAGAAATACCAAGGCTAATTCTAAGCAGGTAAACTAATTTTGCACTTTTGAACACCTCACATGCTTCTTTACTTCAGCTCCCATAGTCTCAAATACTCATTCTACTAATCCTGGTCTTTGAACACCATGGTGTGGGTACTTACAGACATTTTTCAGTGTGTTCATTTCCCACCATGATTGAGTGTGTCCATTTCCCACCATGGTTGGTGGCTTTTTGACAAAGTGTTTTCCTCTCACCAAGCCAGGCCTCACAAGAGAGGCTCATCAGCATTGCAGCAGGCAAAATTTCATCCTACGTTAGTGACATGAGTGACTGAGAAATGCCACTGTTTTGAAGCCGACAAACTAAGCTTTGGTTTGTAGCTTCAAGTAATATTTCTCCCTCTGGAATGTGTAGATTTCCAATTTCCTAGCAAAACAAACAGTTCCTCTAGGCATAGAAAGGTCCAAGAAAAGAACACAGCTGTAATTTTTAGGGAAAATTGTGGCTCACAATTCATATATACTTCTAAACAAAATATCTGTACCTAGAACAACAAAAGTTCTCTTATTTACCTCAGGCATTAAAAAAATTAGCCCCAGAATAGACTATTCATTATTAACATTAATAGGCAATTCTGAATTCATTGTTACTATTAATTCCTGATATTTAAACATACTCACAATTAACTTTCACTATGCGCATTAAACTTCACATCCAACATGACCTGAGGACAAAAACTCCTCTTGCTGTACCTTGAAATGTATTATAATAATGCAGTGAAGTACAGAATATCTGTGTAATATATAGATATAAGAGTGTGTGTGGTATTACATAGTACCACAGAATTTTCTGCACAGAGATTTCTGAAATTGAGGTATATGGACAGACACATCCAAGTAAATTCTAAGGCTGAGATTTTGCAATAAGATATTTGATGTAAATTAACATTATTATCCTGTGTCTCTCTCAGGGTACCTCATAATATCTTACCTGAGCTTCAGGACACTAAAGCAGCTTCTTTGCTCTTTGCAATAACATCTGCAAAATGACAATACAATGTGTTTTGTACCTCTCAAGAGTCCATAAACTGTGACTTCAGTCTTGACTGGCCTGAGAATACTTTCAACACAAGATACTGTACAAACAGCTGTATGACACCTTAAAGCACAAGCTAACATCACAAGAAAACTTGTATATTCAAATAAAGTTTTGACCACAATAGAAGTAGCTAAAACTGTTTTTCTATAACTTTGTAGTACATCGCTTTCAAGAAGATTGTGATTCATGCTTGATACATGCAACTAGCACATCATGTGTTGAAATGAGAGAAAACAGAATGTTTTAACAAAAACATAAAATATCTTTAACCAGGGAACAATTTCATGCTGTATCTTTCTTTGGAAGAACATTTCTTCACATCCAAAATTGCAAACATGAAAACAAAGAAAATAAACAGGCAACATTTTTCTTCTCTTCTCCCTCCTACCCACCACCACCCAGTAAAACTCTACATCAGATAATGTATTCTGACCATCATCTAGCATCAACCTGCTTCTAGATGCAGTATCATCGTTTTGAAGTAATTTTACCTATTATTTACTTCATCTCCACCCTCACCCTTCAACACAGATACTCAGACTTGGAGCCCTCACTTCTGAAGGTCATTTGAGAATCCATGCTTGACCTAGAGCAAAGGAGAAGCCTTTCTGACTCATCTGTGTACCTTCGTGCCCAGAGCTGGTCACCTGCACCCAGTGTTCGAGGCTTCAGCGACACTGTTTCAAATTGCACATAGGTCTCTTTTGCAAGTTCAGCTTCCTTTGCAGATTTTGGTTTCAGATGAAGTTTTAAAACTTTGTAGAGTAAGAAAAATATCAACGGTAAAATAACCACGCATGCTGCACTGCTGGCCACTATCAGAATAGAAAACTGAGAGCTGCTTTCATCAGTTAACCCATCAGTGGAGAAAATAACACACTGCTCTTTTGTAGGTGGGACACCTTTGGGTGAGACACATGCCATATACTGAGTACTAGGTTGCAAACCATCAATTGTGACTTTGTTTTTGTTAGAATCAGTGCTGAGAGGCAACATATCTTTCTCACCATACTTGGAGTATAACACAGTCACAGCAGGGTTGCCTGTGGCACTGACAGTTTTCCAAGTTAAGGTCACCCTTTCATCAGTTTCACTGATTACTCTTAGGTCCTTCACAGTAACATTTTGCTCAGCCATACCTGCTGTATTCAATAAAATATCCTCACCTTTCTTGCTTAAATCTCCAGTCTGCTTTTTGCTCCCATTTGCCACTGCCTTTGAAATTTTCCTTCCATCTAACATGAGCCTGGATTGCTTTTTGTCAGTAAATGTCAAGCTGGTTGATCTCTCAGTGCTAACCAGAGCTGTAGTGGTCGGTGTGGTGGGAAGAGGTGTGGTTGATCTCTCAGGTTCCTCCTTGGATTCCCCCTGAGTTGTATTCTGCCTCTCAGCCTCTGTCTTCCTTCCATACTTCTCTGGTGACAGAGTTGTAGTAACTACACCAACCACTGTGACAGTCACAGCAGCTTCTGACATTCCTGCCAAGTTCTTGGCTTTACATCTGTATTCTCCTGCATCTTTGTATGAAATTCCTGTCAAGCTGATGATGGACCATCTGACACCCTCTCCAGGAGTCTCTTGAATTACTATGGGAAAATGCAGAGAGTAAAACATTATGAATGGAAAGTAAAGAGGAAGTAAACATTATTAGACTACTTCTTCCCTTTCTGCCAGAAGGAATCACATGTATGAAAATTTTAAAAATTAAAAACAAGCAGTCAAAAAAAACCCAATAACAACCAAAAAAACCCAAAACTGAACCAAATTTCCAAAACAAACTGTGGAATTCCCAGCCATAGTCTATTATTAAATAAAAGTGCTCAGTTTGGGTCAAAATGGAAACAAATGTCTGGTAATTAGAACATAGTTTGCAGTTTCACTAAGAAAAACAAAACCACATGAAGTGAAATCAAATATCTTAAAGTTGCTATTGACTCTCAAATACAAGACCCACTGACTTCATGTGACACTGATGGTGTAACCCACTTAAAACACTATTGGAAATTACCTTTATCCTAAGATATTTCAGTACTCTTACCTTCATCAGACCTATGATAACTGCTAAATCCTTGCCATTAGCAAGGAGCATTTTTTACATTTAATTTACTACGTAAATATCTGTCATAGCAGCTAGAATGATATCAGACAATGACAGTCTTGCAACATTTGCAAATAACAAAGAAAACATGAATTTGGAAAATCTTGTGTTTACAATGCTGAGTTTTAACTGGTCCAGTTATGGCCTCACTGGCTTTTCTAACACAAACATTTTCCAATGGACGTTCCAGCAACAAATTCTCCTTTCTGTTTTCCAGCTTTCTGGGTCCAGCTAACCCAACCTCCATTTTCCTTTATCCTTCCCCCACTTCATCCATGTCTCCCTCCTACATGCATTGTTCTTGTAACAGATCACATCCAGAAACAAAACACTCTGCTGGACCTGTTAAGACTGAGAACCAGACAAAGAATTTCGTAACAACCATTGCACAGATATGACTGCCAGCTTGATGCAATACATTGTTACTCATTACAATGACCTCAAAGTACAAGCAACCCAACAATTTTTGGTTCTCCCATTTCCTAGAAAAGAGCAGTTATACCTGTATAGTTCACTGGAATATTGTCCGACCGAGTCCAAGTGAGCTGTGGTGTTGGGTACCCTGTGGCATCACAGCGTAGCAGGACGTTGCTGCCCAGTGGTGAGGTGATTTTTGTTGCTGAGGTCATCACAGATGGTTTAAGACACTGCTCTAACTCAGCTCTCTGGAACAAGATTCCTGCCAGGCTCTCAGGTCCACTACACGAAACCAGTGGATCAAGAAGTACAACAGAGGTGTCCACAATTTTTGAAAATTCAATTAGCTTTGAAATGCGACAGTCGCAAAACCATGGGTTGTCCTGAAAACCTGAGGCAGGGAGGGAAGAGGGGAAAGAAAAAAACCATTGTCAGTCAATATATGGATATTGTGATTACAGTATGACACATGACTACCACCAAATACAATGAAGGACAACCCTGGACCTATTCTTAATTAATCTTTGCTCTTTCAACTTGTGTTTTTTGTTCAGGTGATAGGTGGGGGAGTATTTTCAGAGGTTAGGGAGAACAGTATGAAAGTTTATTAAGCTAAATATCTTCTTCAGAAGTTTACAGGAGCATAGTGATGTGCTGGCACTACCTGTGCTTAACTTTGCTATTTATCTAGGAAAAAAACACTTTGAAAAGATGTCTATTTAGACTGATGATACATTTTCGCCTGCCTGTGCCTAGTGGAAAGACAGCTTCTCAGGGCTATTACTTCAGGTCACTCTCCTCTGCTGTAAGTCCTTCTTTGGGCTCTTACAGCTTAACCTTCCCTGACCCTTTTTTCAATGCTTGAGGAGAACACAATGTTTTAGGGTTCAGAGCTTACACCAACATCTCTACCTCTTGAGAAAAAGGAATAAAGACTGAGGACAAAAAGGTTTATGCCAACAAAATTCTTATCTGGCTCTGAACTACACCAATATTGTTACAAGTCTGGCTTCATTTTACAGTAGCATCTGAAATATATTCAAGAAGAATAGCAGAAGAGTAGAAAATAGGAAGGACCACAAAACACCATGATGACTACAATATTTTTATGATGGCATAAAGGAACCCGCTCTCTCTTCTGTCAGGGATGAAAACATTTGCTTCTTGGTTCCAGTCTATGAATTAGAAGCTTTTCCCTCTTTGTGAACTTATTATATTGAAAGACAATAGCCATTTCTGAGGATTATCAGACTAAATCCTCAGCTGCTATTGATTACTCCACTATATTGACTTTCACAGAGGAACTTTGGCTTCACCAGGTAAAATACAATCCAAAATATGACTCAGGAGTTCAAGTAATTTCTTACTGGACTTATACTTTTGAGTATGCCTTTCTTATTTTTCCAAGTACTACTAATAAACAAAATTTATGTTCTGAAATAAGGATGGTATGCAAGGACTCCTCAGTACTCAATTTACTGATCAGTACAATAGACAAGTCATATAAGTCAAACCAGCAGTAAAAGAAAGAAAGAGCCCTAAACACCTACAAATATTGTTCAGTGTGTATTGTTAAGCATTATTAAAACAGCTATTGGAAAAAATGATGGGGTTTGTTCTGGAAAAAACCTGCAGATAAAACAATACATGAATAATTTACTACTTCTTCCCTTTATCACCAGAGCAAGATTAGGTTATTTTAAGCATAACAGTAGTGATTGGTTAAAACCATGGTAAAACCCAATTAATCCCTGCTCTTTAAAACAAGACTTGACCTGAAGAGATTCCATGACTTTGACATCACAATCCAATTTCACCCCTTCCAGACAGAAGAGATTTTACAGCTATTCACCACTTATTACTTGCTGGAACAGAAAAGAAGTCAAAGGAACGTGTATCAGCAACTGCTTTTCCTCAAAAAAATCTCTAAAGTATAAAAATTTGCATGCAAACTTCACACATATATTTATAAGGAGAAAAGATACTGTCCAAGTGTTTTCCATATCTAGGCACATCAACTGTTTATGCTTACAAAAATTCTGCTCAATTAAGCACATGTATGTAACTATCTGTGCTCGTCTTTTCAATTAGGGAAGCTTTGTAGTTATAGACAATACTCTTGTAATTTTCTTTTTCTTCTCGCTTCTAAGGGGTCGATTTTCCTCACTATGTTAAGAAATTTACTGCAGGAAAGGAAGGGGTTTATTATCATTTCTAGCCTACTCAAAGCACTCAAAAGCCTTCGAAATAGACAAAAATAAAGAGTTTACATTAGAAAAGACCTTTAAGACCATCGAGTCCAAATGTTAACCCAGCACTGCCAAGTCCAGCACTAAACCATGTCCCTGAGTGCCACATCTACATGTCTTTTAAATACCTCCAGGAATGGTGACTTCATCACTTCCCTGACCCCACTTTCAGTGGAGGAACTTTTCCTAATATGTATACCTACATACCTCTCATACTCTCCCAGTGTCCTGGAGAAAAGCCAAAGTCATTAAAATAGTGATCAGATATTGACAAAATAAAAGGAATGATGAAGCAAAGATGAACAATGCCTAGACCGGAAGGTTGTTTAGTCTGGCCTGGGACACAGGTTTGACCATTTGTGTGTAGGGCAAAGGAAAAGTTATGTCAGTCAGTATCTTCATCTTCCCCATCCATTATAATTCCTGGTGGAACTGCCTAAAGAAGCAGGACTTACACAAATATACATAATATATACAGCTACAGGAGTTCCTTCCTTGCCTCCACAGCACAACTCCTCTGTTTTTCTGTGTCTTGCCAATATCTGACAGAATTCACATTATTTCTAGCCATTGTAAATTGTCAAGTCATGTGAATTCCCAAAATGAAAAGATGAAAGCACTATTGAGTTGGAAGCAAGATAAAACACTGAAATTCATTGTACTTTAGTTAGTGTTGAAGAGAACAGAAATGTGAATGTAAACCTAGTTTCCAGATTACAGGGAGTATTTTGAACTTTAACAGCTTGTGTTGATAAGATGTTAGAAGTGAAAAAAAGCACTTGACAAAATAAAGAAAAGGTTAAAAAGAGGGGAAAAATAAGAAAATTGAATAAATTAGGGAGCTTTAATAAAAGAAATTATTTCTTAAGAAGCAAAAGTGAAAATAATGATAAATCTCTGATGGCACATGTATCTGAGGAAAGAATAGGTCATTATAAATCCTGAATTCTTTTGCAGAAATATCAAGGCAGCTTGTTCATCTGAGAAAGAAATACTAGCCAAGGCAAAACAAACATTGATAAATATTTATACATTGTGATAGACCAATGTAGTGTTATTTTAATATTAATTACTCTTTTTCTAGAAGATTTCTAAGCTTTTATTCTCCATTAAGCATATTTTATATTTACTGTCATGCATTTGTATGTGTGCTTGCATGTACAATGGCAAACTTAAATTTATGTGTGTCTGTGCATGCACATTTTTGTAGTCTTTTGTAGCAGGGTATCCTTGTACTGTGTCAATATGGACTTTAGCTATGAGTAAAATTTCCTTTGTAAATCAGTAACCAGACTCAGATGATAACTTGTGTAGCACACTGCTTTTCAATTGCTGCAAAATAGCAAGATGTAAAATATTCAAGTTTCTGGCTGACAGAAATATTCACCACAGCTTGGGCCAGCTCTTTCCAACTGAACCTACACAATTTGATCCATGGTTCTAAACAGCAAATTCCATATCCAGCACTGTGTCACAGCATTTTCACCACATGACAACGCCTAGGAAGTAGTTTCAGGAAAAGCAGTATCTACCCATAACAGCTGGGAGCCTGATGGACCTGCAGCATTCCAAATTTCTGGCACCTCTGCACATAACAGAGGCAAGATCTCACATAACTGCCACTCTGTCAAATACTGGACTCTTCTGTTCCTCTCAGTGACTCACTAGAGCCCACCATACAGAAAATGCTACTGCCCTCGTTCCTGCCAGAAATGTAAATCTCTGTACAGCAGCCAGTGCTGAAACATAGTTGTGATTTGGATCAAAGTATTATGCTATGGCTCCAGAGGTAACCACGAGGGCCAGATGAATTCACACGCTGGTCCCCCAGTCACTTGCACTGTTTAATTTTCAGCTCACTCCACAGCTTTGTTTTGAGCTGTTCCAAAGAGCACTTTCCAAGGTAAAGCCAGACACAGGTCCAGGGATAGTTTGCACTCCAGGGATTGCTCCCTGATAGGCTTATGGATGAGACCACACCAAGGGTGGCTCCCCTCTGTCCTGCCCCCAATGCAAGTGCAGCAGGCTTTGTACCTCCAAATGATTGTGTGTGTCAGTCAGCCCTTCAGGCACACAACATAGCCCTGCTGCTTCATATTATAAAAGCCCTGCTGAACAGTTTCCAATGCAATTCTCACATAACTTCAGGCAGGTTAGACTGAAGAAAAAACATCCCCACTCCCAGAATTACATATTAGAGTCACTGTAGAATCCTGTAGAGCTCACAGAGAAGCAAAGGCTAAATCTTACAAAGTGTGGAACAGTCAGCTTTAAAGAGAGCTGGCCCTAAACTGTGTGGACGAGAACCAGAGTGAGCCACTTGGCCATATTCCCTAACCTTCTTTCATTTAGAGCACTGTGCACACACAGAGGAGCATCATACTGTGGGAAGTAGTTAAAAAACCCAAACCTCTTTGTATAGAGATGATGAACTGGAATAAGGAGATGCTAACACACCAGTCCTCGGGCAAAAGTAGTCTTTGGCTCCTCCAAGAGTCCCTGAAGTAAACATGAGGAACTTGAACTTTCACATATGTGCAACTGTCTCGATGTTCAGCCAAGACACTGAAGATAAAATTGCTTCTTGGTGTTAAAAAATACAGTTGTACAAACATTTGAGATTAGGGTCTTTCTAGTTTTGATCTTGTTCATTACACACAAGTGATAATCCTGTTTTGACAGAACCAGGACAGAAGACAGCTCAAGTCATAATTGATTGCACTAATTAGAATCTCACTGCTGTTTTCCTGACTAGACACAACCAGCATTTATTTACTCTAGGTCCCAACTTCCAGCAGAGTTCTGGCTGCAGTGACCATTCCACGTAGGTACATAGGTCAGGCTGGATACTCCCACAGAGAGTGGCTGGAGCACATAGGACACTCTTGAGCATCAAAGCATGCAATTGTGGTCATCACATTTTAAGAGAAACATTTTTTTAAACACAAAGGAGTCCAAATGGAACCAGTAACTATGGTAGAAAATGGAAAAAAAAAAAAAACCCACACACAGCAAAAAAAAAAGCCAAGCCAAACCAAAAACAAACAAAAAAACCTCAACAAACCCAAAACAAATTAAAAAAAAAGAAATCCAAACAAAAACAAACAACAACAAAATAAAAAAACCCACAAAACAAATGAACAAACAAAAAGCAAAATAACAACAACAAAAATAAACAAACAAAAAACCAAACAAACAAAAAAAAACAAAAATAAAAATCCTTCATATTACATTAGAAGCTGGTGAAAGAAATGGTGTGGCTAGCTAGGATGGCAAAGAGGGAAGGCAAACCTATGAAAGATCACTACAAGAGATGGTGATTAGTTTTCCTGTATGCCCATGTCCTGTAGGACAAGAGGTAATCAGCTTAGTTTGCAGTAAGGGAGATTGAGGTTGGATATTAAGAGAAACTTTCTCACTACCCTGATAGATAAGCACTGAGGAGGTTACCACGGAAGGCTCTGGGGTGGTCTGGCCACGGGCTTTAAGAACAGCACTGACTTTACCAGAGTGGCTCATTTCCTCTGGATCCCAGCAAGCTAGGTTCTTCCTGACCACATCCCTCTGTGATCCCTATCTGTAGCTCAGAGGAGGAGGACAGTATCTATGGGATGTACTTCTTCTTCCTCAGGCTCCAGCAAGCCCAATAGAGATAGGACAGGTGTCAGAAGAGAAGCACTAATACTCAGTGGAGTCTAAATAAACTTATCAAAATAACCCATGACACAAAGAGCATTGCACTTTCTAATCTCCAGAGAAAGGGGACATTTTCCTATTCAATATAGAGTTTCTTATGTAGCAAGCACTGTCTGTCTGCTTTGGGATACACTCATCAGAAAACTATGAGGTCAATGAAAAAAAAAAAAATCCAGCTAATTGATTCACAGCTTATCTAAGATAGATTTACTCAATGTAACACAAGGAAAGTACTACCTGGCATTTTGTGTTCTCAGGTGCAAATCTATAATAGTTGCACAGAGCCTCCCTTAGCACCTAACATTAAAAAAGAAAAGAGGAGCAAGGTTCTGTTTAAACCCAGTGTGTGTTACCCTCTGGAGATCTGTGTTAAAACCCAACTGTATTTCATAATAGAAAATGGTCCCAAGGTCACATCCCAAGCCCCCAGAGAAGTCAATGCTGTCACCTGAGGGTTTGCCAGTACTACAGGAGGCTGGAAGAGTGCCTGCACCAAGGAAGCCTGCAGATGGTTCCCAGAGTTAAGGGGAGAGAAGAGTGTGTGAGGTTTTACAATTTTTTGGTAGTTTCTTTTGATTTGTCTTTTAAGTGGTGAGGGCTATATAAGACAAGAAAACCAATTAACCTCATGGACTCCCACATGAGTTCATGATGATCAGATCTAGCACAGTCAGCTCCCACTTTACAGCCTCTGTAGTCTTCGGTGCAGGGACAGGGAAAGGAGTACTGAGATGGACTTACTTTTACAGCTTTTACTTTTTTTTTTTTTAATCCTGAATAAATGAAAACCCTTTAATGATGCTAGCCTACAGCTACCATGCTTATGAAGCCATGAAGCCTACTTTCATCTATTAAGTTACTCATATAAAATATGATCTGAATAAGAGTTTCAAGCTGCAGCTTCTGCTGTGAAAAAAAGCAGCTGAACAAATGAACACTGAATAGTGGGGATTTAGACCAAGAAATTGGAAATATGGGGCAGTACAATGTAGGACAGATCTTTACCAGTGCTTATAGAATCACTGCAGTAGAGACACCCTGCTGGTTTTCCTCCCTTCCACCTGCTGCACTACGAAAACATCAAAACGTGCACTCATGTAAACCATGGAAAAGATAGAAAAGAACACTATTGATAGAACTGTTAAAGCCTGAGAGTGAAGAAGAGAAAGGAGTTACCCTGGCAAGACTAGGAAGTGGAGATAAGGTAAAGCACAGTGCCACAAACAGAACTGCTACAATTGCATACTAGAGAAAGGGATCAAATGATGAAAAAAATCAGAGT
Source organism: Lanius collurio (assembly GCA_020086605.1). Lineage (NCBI taxonomy): Eukaryota > Metazoa > Chordata > Aves > Passeriformes > Laniidae > Lanius > Lanius collurio. The sequence goes on from JACBWW010000015.1 coordinate 16,883,144, forward strand.
CAGATCAATTTATTCTTAAGCACTTCCCTCAAACACTATAAAAAGTACTGTGAATATGTAGGGATCAGATTCCTCTTCTCTCTCATACTGAATATGTAAATTGGGGGAAAAACTTCAGGATAATCAGGCAGCTTTAGAGTAATGCAAGGTCAACAGAGGTCCCGGGAAGAGCAGAGTTGCCCTATTTTGAGCCACCAACACCACCTGCAGCATTGTGCCACAGGATAGGCTTTATATGAGGATCAGCTCCAGCTACTTGCTTGGCTTGTGAGCCTCTGGAAAAAAAGCAGTTGCAAATGGACATGCTTACAGTTGCAAACACATACAGAGATGAGGGAAATGTCACCAGAAACACAATTTAAGTCGTGCATTTATATAGCTGCTGAATACTCCAAATGGCCTGCATTCCTGCAGACTGGATTCCCACAGCTTTTACTTCAGTTTTATAACTTTGAGGGAACAACACACATGGAGGTCACTATCTTAATTCCATGGTTTTCTGTTACCAATAGAAAATAAATAAATAATAAAAGAGCAAACCAGAAGTCTGACCTGGGTAAAAACCCCTTCTCCTGCATCCTAGGCTGGTCCCCTAACGACTCTCACTTTCAATTTAATGTTTAGGTATATTTCAATAAGAAATTAAACAGGCTGTTTAACATACCCAAAATCACTCTCTGTGTTACCAGAATGTCTGTGTTCTTGGACATGATAGCTCCTGAGAAGGGGGGCCAAATGTCCATGAGGTCTGATGGCAAGGTGGTCAGCTTGTTGCTGGACAGGTCCAGGTAGGTGAGGTTTCTCAGGTAGCGGCCAGCATCAGCAGGAATGCTGGTCAGTTTGTTGTTGTGCAGATCAAGAGTCCGTAAGTTGGGCATCTCTGCCAGGGATTCCCAAGGGAAAGTTGAAAGCAGATTACCATCCAGCCTCAGCTCATGCAGTTGTTTCAAGTTATAGAAGCTGCTGATATCAATGTTGGCCACACAGTTGTAAGTGACCCACAGGTATTTGAGATCTACCAGGTAGTAAAAGGCTTCAGTTGGAATCCTTCGTATGACAGTTTTCTCTATGCGAAGTTTTACAGTATCCACAGGAATATTCACAGGGATCTCATACATGTCAGGGTCATTACAGAGCACAGACCTAGCAACAGGGGAACAAAAAAAAAAAAAAAAAAAAAAAGGGAGAGACATATTTGCATTTATTTATCAGAAATTTGAATTTCAGATTTATATGCAAATGCTGTAACTTTCTGCAACACTACCACCAGAACAAAGGACATGGAAATCAAGAACAGTCCTCTGCATCTAAAAGTTGAACAAACTCCACAAACATGGAGTCTCTAAAGACAAAAAGAATACAATGCAGAACTGATCCTTTCACATTAAACCTAGATTTCCTTCATTCTAAAGTATGTAAGCACCATCCTCTATCCACCCCTCACGCTATTGGCAGCTGAAAGACAGAAGCCACTACTGTACAAGGAATAATACACGCACATATCTCAAGTGTGAACTGCATGACCCCTTACTAAAATTATTAAAATTCAAAAACTAAGATTACTAATCTCTAATTTTTCTGTATGATGAAGATTCAAAGTATTTTCTATACTTACCTTTCAGAATAGACTGAAAATTGAAAATATACCAAAGAAAACTCAGTAAAGAAGAGCTTTCTAGCCCTCTTTTTGATGCCTATGTACAAATTACTTGCTTTATAGAGATAACAAGAACTTTCTGCTCACAATGATTTCAGTGGAATGGGATTTCTTGGCATTTTCAGTTATTTGATTTAAGGAATCATTTTTTTTTGCCATATATGGTTTGCACATACTAGCTTGAAGATTCTCCTGCCCTCTATAAGTCTATCCTTAATTTTCTCCTCCTTTTCTCTAGATTATTCCTTTATTTTACTTTTTCCTCATGCAGCTTTATACCAGATAGGCCGTGACAATAAATAGCAATGACAAAGAGTATCTCATAAAATTGACATGATAATACCAGGTCACCACATTTCAATTTAACCTCCTTACTATCAAAAATCATGTTATTTATTGCAGATTAAAAAAAAAAAAAAAAAAAAAAAAGAAACTACTGTATTTATTTAAACCAGAATCACTGTACAGTAGTTAACTACTTTGTAGAAATAGAAATGACATTGCAATAGCAGGAATGTCATGGAGCAGAAATAAATTGCCTCCTGAGAAAAACGAAGATATAGAGTAGCTATTTGCTAAGTACAAAGCCATAATCACCATCTGCTCCTGTTCAGGAGTGCTGCTAGCCACAATATACTAATGTAAAATATGCCTTCATTTCAACTATGGTAGAACTAATTTGCAATGCCTGAGAATATTATCTCCAATTTCTTCCACCCCTTTCCTTATAAATTGCCCTGTTTAACAAATAATAAAATATATACCTTGTTCCAGTGCCATCACTTCTGCCATGGTAAACGCAAGTGCATTGTGAAGGACAAAAGCCATGAACTTCTTCAAAAAAACTCACTAGGACGTAGAAGTAAATAAACAGATACATGGCCTCCTCCCAGAAGAACTGACATGAAGAAATGTGAAAGCTTTATTCCTAGGCACTCATGTGCAGTGTGCTATGAATGTGAGTGCAGCCATCCTTTTAGCAACAGCAGATTACAACAGATTAGTCGAGACCTGTAGTTGCTTAACCTTCAAATGTATCCTGAATGGCATCAGTTAAACCAGCTCGTTCTTTACTCTGTCAGAACACACTCTGCTTCAAATCACATCCAACCATGTTCCAAGGCTGTTTTAATAAGTAGATTGTAGAGTTAGTGTGCAATAAAATGTCTCTTTTCTTCTCCTAAGAGGCAGTGCATTAGTTACTTTCTATAAAATGTTCCAAGGTTCCTGAAGGAAATCTAGTACACCATGAGGATATTGCATGGCATTTTCTTTAATACTGAAAATGACAAATTAAGAGGAAGCCTAGATTGCAGAGCTTTTAAAAAATCTTGTAAAAACAAGGTTTTGCCAAAAATACACATATACTTTAAATAAGTTTTACATTGCAAAGCCAAATTGCATATGCACATAAACATAATAATTGGAGCTAGATCTATACAAAGTCACCTTTTTCACCCTGAATAAACCCATTGCTCAGACTGCCAAAGGTATTTCTTGAAAATTAAACATCAGACCTATATAAACATAAGATTGACTTAGAAGTGATGAGAAATTACCATAAATATTTACTCAGTTTCATGTGCCTCCCAAGTGTGGAGCTTTAGGGTACATTTTGTCACATTTTCAGGATTTGCTGCGCAGTCACAAGCACTAGAAACATGCTACTTACAAAACAAATGCTGTCTTTCCTACAAATTAATTTAGTTCTGCCAGTCAAAATTTTAAAAATACTTTAAATATGTTGAAATTCCTTCAAAATCCTAAAACTTAATAAAACATTCTGCAGGGTCAAGGTAGATATTTTGACAGCTAACATATTCACAGAAACACAACTTTGCAAAGCATATCAACATGCACATTCAGTAAGGAAATATAGAAGCACGGGGAGTATCCAGAATATTTCAAGTCTGGAAAACTTTCAAGGGAACTTGGTGGAAAGTACTGAAAGGAATCAATATATATGGAAAATCTAGGGTTACTGAACCTAAACACTTCACACTTTTGTCTTTCCTGGCCCCTCTGCCACCTTGCCTAACTCTGTAAGAGTCACAGTGGCCACTTTGCTACTCTTTTTGATTGGTACAGATATATTGGGCCAATATACCACTCTCAAAAACTAAAATCTTGGCAGGTTTTGTTTCCTTAACTTCTCTGAAAAGATTATGGTGACTAACACAAAATAGCTGGCTGGGACAGATCACTATTCAAAAAGATTAATTGTCCAAAAGATTAATTAACTTGAACCCAGATTTCACTCCTTTCCATGTAACTTATGCAGGCAAATGACTGGAGTTCTGTGATGTCAATGCATGTTGAGATACACTCATGGGCAAAGCATTGTTTATGGTTATCTCTTGTCTTGTCTGACATCGCACCATTGCCAGGATTGCCCTCCGAAACCTGCAAAGGGCAAGAAAGGGAAAACAGAAAGATCATTAGCAGGAGAACCAAAGAGAAGGGAAAATTTGGTAAGATGGTCTTAACTATTATGATAGTTTTCAATTTTAGTAGAATGCACTTAATAAAAAAAACCATGTATTTGGAATTCAAAAGGACCTGGGTCTTTTCCACTTCCAGGTACTAGAATGTCTTTAATTTCTAATTTCATTTCTTCAACAGGGATTGCAGCAGCTTTTCTTCATCCCGGGAGACAGTACAGCCACAATAAAGATGAACTTAGAGAATGGGAAAACCCCAGATATTATTCCATTGACTCAGCAGGATCAGATATGTTCACCTAGGCAGAGATCACAGACTCTGCTTGAGGGTTGGTAGCAGAGACAGGAAGAATGCCTCTTTGCAAAACACAGTCCTCAGTCAGAGGCACTGGCTTCATTAGAGCATTTGTTATGCTTGCTCAAATCAGAATAGGCTTAACCTATTTACTTTAATGAAAAGGGTCAATCCATCCTAATCAGTCAGAATAAGATACATCCCAAATAAAACCCAAGAAAATCTACACAAGTTACATGTCACTAAGACACACACACTTTGGCCAAAGGCATTAAAATCAGTCTACCACTGATGCAACCCAAATTCCATACTGAACCCGCTTGAGAAAATGCAAATGGGACTTTCAAAAGCTATATTAATGTCTCACATCTACATATCCATTCTGTATGTTTTGATGATGATCAAAACAATTTATTTCAGGCTTTCCTGTCCAAAACCTCATCTTGGTAAATTAACTGTGGTGTACCCTTTGCTCTTCACTAATCAGCTTGACATATTTTACAGGTGCTCCTTCTATGTTCAGATAATACGCTAAAATAATGAAATAGACCAGTACTAAATTCAGAACACTTACTTTTTGTTTGCAATTACATAAATGCAGGGATTATAGAATGTGGAAGATTTTGCGAAGAGAGGAGCTATGATGGCCATTGCAGGAGAAATTTTCTTTGGGTCTCCAAAGGAAGACCACAAACACACAACAGAATATGGAGACCATGCCACCAAGAACATCAAAATCATCACAATAGACATCTGTAAAACAAGAGGAACAGACACATAACTAGTATTACCTCAAGATGAAGACCTCACAACAAAACCTCATAACAAAAGCACATGAACCTGGATGGAAATAGAGATATCCTGAATGAAATAATACATAAACAAGCACACCTGACACATTTTGACAGTTTACACTGAAATCTCACTTTGGAAATTTAATAGCACACCTCACTGCCATGTGTTTGGCATGGTGTCATTTCATTACATACAATATTCCTTCAAAGTCAGCACTACTCATGTTAAATCTGTCCATCAAGAGTTTAAATTACCAGAGAGGACTTCACACATGAATTATGACCACCATAACAAGTCACTCTGGGATGCTATTGCAAACAATAAATATGAACAGAGACAAAAAATTTAAGCCAAATATTTAATTAGGCTGTTAATAAAAATGTTTCATAAGGCTTAATTATGGTACCATTAAATAAAAGAAATTAAATGTCCTAGGACATATAGTTAAGGAACCCTGCAGTGTCTTCTTGGTGTAATGAAGCATTATAGATGTGTTCAAGTAGGATACAGAGGAGGTATCTGAGCAGTCATATCTTCTCTGCCTGCCTGCCAGAGAGAACAACCTGGGCATGTTGGGGCTCACACCCCAGGACAGGCCGTGCCACAGCCAGACCTGGACAGTGACAAACTGGGGACAGTGAAAGTAGGAGAGGTATCAACTGAGACAGACTTTTCTGGCTTCCGCCAGCGACATGAATCAGTAGTGGAAACTGGGATGGAAATCTCAAACGAATCAAGAGGACAAACCAAAGCACTGGAAAACCAACCAAAACTGCAGGGCTGCATGCACACAGGATTCCCTAGTGCTGCTCACTACACCCCTAGTTAGTCTTTCAGAGACAAACACAATAAGAAGTAAACAGCTACTTTGTAGGAGCTGCTCTAGAGCACAACCAACACACAAGCAGTAACTCTCATGGAGAATCCCCAGTTAAATAAAAACAAAATACCAAACACAATATCAAAATGAAAGAAAGAACCCGTTCATTTAGAAGTTTGGTGTATAGGAAACAGAGAATGGTAATTTGCAAAAAGCTGTTCTAAAGGATATTGCTTAACTCCAAAGCATTAATTTTTTCTCTCCTTTTTTATTATAATTTAGTGTCTTCAACTGTAAAATAGGAAAAATGCATTCTCTTCATAAACATGAGTCTAAATTTTTAATTGAATCCTCAGTTTCAAGTATTCTGAAAGTTCTTCACAAAAGTAAAACAAATTACTCTTTTTAGGTGAAAATACTATTCTTCAGAACTTAGTAATGAGAAAGTTTTCCAAGGAATGCTAGGTTTTCACTGATAAGTAATTCAAGAACATAAGTACATACTCTTCTGTCCAGTTCTCTCTCACTTTTTCATCATGCCCAACAATAAATCACATCTTTACAAAAAATCAAAGGAGCTAGTGAACTTCAAGATTTCTCAAGGACTTTTATACATTAAAAGAATGTCAACCTTCCAGGCAGGAGATATCATTTCATGCCATAACTCACATTTGCTACTGCTTACATAGGAGATAAGCTCAACAGACTGAAAAGAACAAGGGATTGGAGCTGGAAAGGCCATTCCTGGGCCATGAGTTCAGATGAGAGCTGACCAATCCATTTCAGACCAGACACATCTGTGAACCAAGCAGAAAGTCTAAGGACTCTGCAGACACAGAGTAAAAGTTCTCCTAGGGTACCTCAGAGGTACATTTCTAGGTAATGACAGAGGAGAGAGGCAAGGAAAATTCACAATGTTCCCAGCCTTCAAAGTAGCTATTCATCTGGAAAGAGTATCAGAACCAAAAAGAAACAATATAGTGTGATAAGTCATGCCAAGAGTTTTCACCAAGGCTCAGTATCAGCTAATATTTAGTATGAAAGAAAAGGGGGAATGTAGGAAACCAAAATGCTTAAAAGCTTGCACCGTTCCTTTGCCATTAGGACTTTAACACAAAAGAACTTGCTTAAAACAAAACATGCTCTCATTTACCTTTGTCACATCTACTTGGTCAGACCAATCTATGTTAATGCTCTCCAGGCAGTTACTGCTGGCACATTGTTTCATTGTCCGGGAAACATTGTAATAACAGTAAAACATGACTGTTAAGGGTACAACAAAATTAACAGCAATTACACTCATTGTGTAGGAAATAAAGGACCTGATAAGACAGAAAAACAAAACAGAGTAACTTACAAATAGCCATCCAGGAAAAGTTACCAAAGAATCTGGTATTTTGATTTGATTATGACATTTTATAACAAGCTCTAAAACAGTATGGAAAATTTTCTTTAGCTTTTTTTTTTTTTTTTTTTTTTTTTTTAAAGCAGAAACTACAAGTATTTCAGTTTTGAAGCATGGCTCAGTTCCTATGGGTTTTTTCTAGACTTGCTCTATGTTATTTATATTGTTTTAAATTATGTTTTAAAATTTTGCTTCATACTTCAGAAAGAAGTTGTACTCATTAATTAAATGGTGAATTAAACAAGCTTAGACTTCCATGAGCTAGCAAAGTTAAAAGAAAGCGTGAAGGGGAATCTTACGCATCATTTTTCCGCCAATTTACTGTGCACGTTGCTCCAGTGGGATCCGGAGCGTAGCTGGCCCAGCCTGCAACAGGCATGGAAGCCCAGAAGACTGCATTTATCCAAGCAGCAAGGATGAGAGTGGCATAGCTACGGGTGGTCATTCTTCTTCCTGCGGCCAAGCACAGACAGTCACAAACGGTTCTCATCTGCTGCCTCTTTCCGGTGCCAAACTTGAGTGACAAGTGGCTTCCAGCAAGCACATAATGGGTTAATAAAGACCCTTTCCAAGGCTTGCACTCCCAAACACTGTAGTATACCTGTTCCATTCTGCTGACTGACATCTCAGTCCTTGCAGCCTTTAAAGGCACTTGAACACCATCACCCATTCCAGCTCTCAGCAGACAGGCAATACCTGATCCCAAACCCACACTAAAAGCTTATTATGCAACAGTGCATTCAAGTAGATCCTTGGAAGATTGCAAGGGAGGCATTAACTGTTACAACACAGCTGTAACAGAGGAGAGAAAAACACCCAGGGTGGTGTTAACAGCAACAGAGGCACACACCTGCTTGACACAGGTCAACACCTCACACAGCCAGAGGCTTTTTGTGCACTTCTCTGTATGGATGTGGTCCCTCTAAAGACTAAAAATGGCTATGAAAACACAATTTATAAACAGAGTAGCAGCCTAATGATGCAGTTTTCACTTTAACGAGCAACATGCCTACTAGATAACTTACTAAACCAAGTACTCTATGTTCGAGTTATGCCCAGTGCTGTAATTATGGAGTCATTAATGAGAAAACAGTACAATCAAAACAGAGTTTTATTCCTTCCAACAGGGACTGATTTTTGACCCTAAGTACAGTACCTATATCAGGCCTGCAGATGGTCAGGTAACGGTCAACTGCAACAACAGTCAGCAAACCAATACTTGCCATCCCAAAAAAGATATTTAAGGCGGCATAGATCTGCAATTAAAACAAACAAGAATATCATTTCTGACAAATCTTCCAAATGTACAAGGACAAATCTGTGTACTGAATCAACAAAATTTAGCCAGAGTTGTCTTCCATAAGTAAGGTCCTGAAGGAACTAAATCACTGCAAGCAATTTGAAGCTGGCTCATTAAAAAGCAAACATTTCAAAAGCAGCTGCTTGTGTGCACATTAGAAATCATAGAGACAACAGACTCAAAATAAAAGAAACACTGCCCTTCAATAAGTAAATTTTGAGGTTCAGAGTTAGGAGGGGTTTATTTCATGTTTTCAATATATGTTAAGGAAACCTGAGGAACATTTGGTCCATCAGAAATAGTTACAACTTCAGCAAACATAAAGTTCTGAATTATCACTCTCTCATCTGTTGTATAACGACACTTATTTCACAGCTATGGCCCACTGCTTTACCCCCTGAGGCTCCATTTTTATGTGTGCCAGCTCTTTTGCACAGTGACACATGCTGCAATCCCAGCACGCTCCAAATGCATCTGCCCCATCAACCCATGGGAAGCCAGACAATGAAGGATGACTGGACTGGGAGGGGTCTGTGTCACCACTGGCTCCCCAGAAACACAGAGCCCTGAGCCAGAGCACATGGCACCAGCAGTTATGCTAGAACCACATGGCATTCAGCCATCTCAGATCCCAGGATTCATTTGGTTTAGGTTGACATGAGTTGTGCTTCAAGTGGTTTTAACTCTTAAGGCCTTGGTAGTGAGATCTCACATCAACCTGAACACACCACAGGGCAATCCAGATACAAAGATGTTAGAAGTGAGTCTTTCTGCCAGACAGTGACTGAATTATGAGCTTGAGGTAACTGTCCACTGAGGAAAGGGATGTCAGATTGTGACAAGCATCCGTTACATAAATGTCCAAAATGTTTGCCTTATGACACATTTTCAGTATATACCTTCACATTACTACTCATATTCCCAGGCTCTTAAG
>JACBWW010000015.1:16937768-16955485 GCA_020086605.1 Lanius collurio
CCCAAAGTTTCCGTTTCAGACACAGCCCCAGCCTTACGCAGAGTTCTTTTTTTTTTTCTGGGCTTAGACCTCTCACGCTTGTTAGATTTATGAACCCCAGCAGTCACTTCTTAGGCAAGTCATGCACATTTAATTCTTACTTTTTTCCTCATAAATTAATCTATATAGCTTCTACCCATTTACTGTTCCAGAGATCCCTTCAATGACCACTATCTTTATAACATGAACCCTAATATAATACTTCAAGTACTGTTGTACCAGTGCTCTTATTCTCTTGTCCCCTGAAACAACTCCTCCTATATATGCAACACAACTACACTGACATTTTCTACCACCCTACCATATTCACAGATTCCTCATTTAAAACCTTTTCTCATGAGTGCCAAAATTTCCTCACAGGGAGATGGAGAAGAGCATGACAAAGGTATTGCATTCGCTCTTTTTCTTTTGATCAGCAATTCTTTGTCTAGCACTGAGATAATGCCAAGTGAAATGGAATATCAAGTGACTTCAAGTTTAATTTATTACAACAAAAATTACAGAATAGGACCTATGTTAATCTCAATAAAGCCTCTCACTTTTATATTTCTTTTCAGGTGCCTTTCAGATTCTCTTTCAACATCTAAGCCATTGGATTTCACTGGGACATGAGGAATTTACAGTTATTAATCTCTTCTACCAAAAAGCTCTGTTTTCAACACCAATGAGAGAGCACGGCCTGGAAAAAAACCAAAAGAATCAGCCAGTGCAGAAATTCATCTTGTGTTCCACCTATGCAAAACACAAGGTACACATAAGCACAGCCTCTCCATTCAATAGCAGCAGCTGCAGGGTGGTGTTGGCAGCTGTGTTATGACATGGCAGGCGCTGCTCTGCTGCTGCAGCTCTTCCCCTTCCATACCACACAGACACATAACACAGGTTCTGGACTCTGCAGGCACATTAAGGACTGCAGTCCAGAGGGAGAAGTCAGAGTGACCACGAGTGGTGCTGGGAAGGAGGACAACATCAAATCAGGCTGGCAAACTCATGACCATACCTGCAAAAGTGTTGTATGATAAGGAGAGAGGCCTTGAGTGATCAGCACAAATCCAAAACTTAGCCCTGTACCAGGCACAGTGAAGAAAATTAACTCTACCCCACCTGAAACCCTCTGTGCTACACCAACTCCACAGCTCAAGCAGAAACTGTTTTCTGTTCACTCTCAGCAAATACTCAATGTATTCTAGTTTCTTTTTTAAAGGAACTCGATATTAACTATCCTTGCTCAAGAAGCAGGACCCTTTGTAGCCACTTCCCTGAAAAACTATGATCCATGCATGGTTTTTTACCTTTTTATACCGATGGCTGAGGAAAAATGAGACTCTAAGAGCTGTCTGCTTCTGGTAAATATTTAACTACTAGAACCATGCTAACATACTTCTCAGCTTGATTCTCCTTCACTTCAGAATCTTGCTTTCCTCATCCCTTATGGCCTGAAGCTGAGAGTGTATCATATTTAGCAATGTAAGAACACTCCTCCTCTAGGATGTGAATGGATCCTACTAATATATTATGATAGCATTTACTCTGAAATGAACTTCAGACACTCATATCTCTTCAGATAAAGAATCACCTGAATGTTTGCTCTACATTTGTTGCTTTATGAGCTTCAGCTTCACAGATTAGAAAAACTTTTCCCAGCTATTAACAGAGGGAGAGAACAATGCTTAGCCTCTGAAATTGTTTGAAGGAAATATGAGGGGTGGAATTTCACAGTTATGGATCAAGTGTCATCCAGCTGGGCTTAGACCAAGGTGAGGAAGGGCAGATGTGGAAAAAGTCATTAGACAATTTCAGGTCCCAGCAGCTAGAGGAAAAGGCCAGTATTAAGCGTAGAGCAGCCCCAACCTTTGCACCCTTCTGAGGATGCAAGATAAGTCCTGGCTGCTCTCTCTTCCAGCTGTCTGTTCCAGTTCCCACAGCTCCTCCACACAGCAGGAACTACAGGAACAAGGCACCTCCTTCTCTGAGGAGTTGGAATGAGAGAGTGGCTGTCATTACAACTATCACTTCTCCTTCTTCCTCTTTCTTATCTCTTCAGCCTGTTAAAATTATACTTGGCATATTCAGCATATTCAGATGTCCTTAGCAAAAAGAGTCAGTTGAATCCTTTAAAGCTCTGGTCCTCAGGTCAGCATTCAAAACTGAAAGAAGATCACTGGAGCAGCCTGCAGAAAAGAATAGGCACTAAAAATTCCTAAAGCTGGAGTCACAGGGTCCTAATACGTAAATCTATTTGCTAAGAAAATCTACTACATTGGTAAGGATTAGAATGCTACAAAGGAATCAGATCCAAAGGGCCAACATGAAGTACAGTTCTGGACACATCTGTGGGTCTAAGCAACCACAATTTCTTTTATGCCTTTTATGTGCCACTGCAAAGATATGACAAAGCTTTCTTTTATATCTCTGATTTGCAGCAAAAAACTCTAGTTAGTTTTCAGCAGAAGAAATGTTGATAGTTTTGGGTTTTTTAATGAGGATTTCAAACATCATTTATTTCTGTAATTCCAGCCCAACTATCACCAGCACTATTATAAGAGTAATGCCAGGACTGCACTCCCAAATATACCTTCAGATCCATGGCAAGCAGCCGGTCTCATTATTACACCAGCAGTTTCACTTCTGTATTCCACTAAAAATACTGGACTCACACAGCAGGCATTTTATGAGCATGAGTTAAATTTGCTTTAGCATTAGTAACAACAAAACAGATGACTATGTTGCATTTGGCAGTGGGCAAGGAAAAATAGCTTCCAGTTTGACCTCTGTCCTTTCTACAAAGTAGACATCAGCATCCCATGGTGCTGGTGCAAAAAGAAGCGCTGTGGCTAGTGCTGAAGGCCATGCTGGCAGGTTGGCACAGAGCCAGCATCCCAGTGCATCCAGAGTTCTCATCAGCTCCCAGCTCCTCACCCTCACAGAGCTCTGCACTGAACAGAAACAGAGCCACTGCCGCACGTAGAGGCACGGTATTGCCAATTATCCAGCTGGCAGCATCTCTCCTCTTTGAGAGACAGCACCTCTGGCTTCCACTAAATACCCATCAGAACTCTTAACCTCCACTATAGAAAAGAAAGAGACAATTTGACAATCAAAAGGAAACCTGACGTGTTATTCTTGACAAGCTGCTCATCCTGACTCACAGCAACGCTGAATAGATGTGGCTAGTGTCCAGCTGGCTCAAAACTGGATTTAGCTCTTGCCTCTGTAATTAAGAACTTAAAGATGTAGTTATAGATTTTTAAAATGTTTTCACATTAGTTCTGCTAAGGCACTGTAAGCATTAAAAAGCACTTACTGATACAGCCATCATCAGGAAACATCTCTACAAAGACACAGCATATATTTCTATGCGAGAACTTTACCAATTACTACTGGCGCTGAAGTGCCTAATTTAAAAAAAAAATCCACTCAACTTCTCTTTCCCGTTAATTAAAGTCATCACCTGCAATACAGAAAATGATCAATGAATAGGCACAGAATAGGTTTCCCAAAGAAGTTGTGGGTGTCCCATCCCTGGAAGTGTTGAAGGCCAGATTGGATGAGACTTTGAGTATCCTGGTCTAGTGGAAGTTGATCCTGCCCATGTCAGGGGAGTTGGAACTAGGTGATCTTAAGGTCCCTTCCAACTCATACCATTCTATGATTCTATGATGATAAGATGTTATTCTAAGTATTTTAAGCTTAGAACTTTCAAAGTAAACAAATATATGTCTCTTGCTTGTTAAAGTGGCCATGAAAAATATTTATAGTATGGTTACAGCAGTAAAGCATCTCAGTATAGCAACATCTTATATGTGTAAAACAGGTGAATAATTACACTGATTGCTTTTCCTTCAAACTAAGATTAACACCAGTTCCTTGGCTTTTACCAAATCTAGGACTTTGGATGTTTGTTACCATTTTCAAAAGGTATAAATTTCACATTTTTTAATTTCTATTAAATCATGCTAGTACAATTTATTGACTTCTATTATATAGGAGATGCTGAACACTAAAATTGAAAGTATTTCTAGTTTTTGAATGAGACCAAAAATACTTTGACAGAAAATACTTAAAAAAATACCAAAGCAATAATCAAACTTCCTTTGTTGTAAAATATATTTGATGCTGAAACCCATTCCCTTCTGAAACAACACCACTCACATTCAATCAAGTCAACCTTTAACTTAGGTCACTATTGCTGACCAAGTTAAAAAAATGAAATCAAAAAAATCCAATCCCAGAGAGTAAAATATATCCATCAGCAATTCATTCACACACACACACTCTACAAATCCTTGTGCTATTTATGTCAGAACTTCTGTCATTGCTTGTGTACAGGATAAGAATCTCAGTTTTTATAAAAGAATGTATTATCCTCTTGATTGTGAAAGAGCTTGAAAAACCTCACTATTCAAATCCATCTCAAAGGCTCAAATATCAGTGGAAGGCAAGTACAGTGAACCATAATATTTTGTTTAGCAGCTAAGTGCCTAATGTTTCTGAAAAGTTATGATATTAAAAAAAAATACACGGGAAGTATTCGAGGAGCTGTTTGCCATCAAGTGACTGAAGTGGACACAGAGGACATTCATTGCTAGAAATACAGAGAGGAAAAAGTTTTCTGTACCCTATATCCTGCTTTGGTTAAGAAATTATTTTTTGTTTCTGTAACCTTGTGTATTTGACACTTGGACAAAAAGCTGCATCCTGAGGCAAGAGCCTCAAACAAGCTCTGGCTCACTGCTCTCTTCCCCAGCCAGTGAGAGGGTGCACACTCCATGCTCCCCACACAATACAGAAGGGCTTTCTGGTCCAGGTGCACCATCACACTGAGCAGCCGTACACTGCTTCCAGGTTCCCAGCTAGCCTCTCCATATGGACAGCTTTTTCTGGATATAGCAGCCCACTCAGAACGAGACACAGTGAAAAGCATAATCATGCTCACAGAGCCAATCTGCATATCCAAGACCATCTGCAATATGAAAGCAGATACCCAGGACTATTCCATCTCACCATCCTTCTTAGCAAAATGGAGAAAATGTGATCGGCCAGGCTCTCAGACTGTCATGTTGCTTTGTTCTCAGGAAGACAGTGAGAACTGACCTGAGCTCCCCATCATGACACAGTAAAATGATTCTTTTAAATCCTTCTCACATTATAAAACTCCTTGAGAAGAATGCAGTCTGCAGAAGCTACAGCAGCTTATTGAGTCCTAATGGTCTTTCTTATGAGTGTTCTCCCAGAGTGCAAAATAGTGTCTGGATGGCTTATTAAAAGTCTAGAAAATGAGAAAAATAACCTGCTCAACAAGTAAGGAATAGAGACTCATAACCATCTTTGCAACATGTCATCCTGGAACAAAGTACAAGGGAAAATACAGTCACAATCTCTTTGATACCTCTGGATTTCACTGGGATACGCTTTCTCGGTGTTCCAGTCCCAAGAGTGTGGATTTGACATGGATGAATAAACATAATGAAAAAACTCTTTCCTCACTTGAGACTAATGAGTCTCTGCAGGTTGTTTCCCCCTTATGTTTATTTTCTTTCACTCTCTGAATGAGTGAAGCTGACTTTAAATCCTACTGCCATATTTACCTGTTGCAGCTACAGGCTCTGAGGAAACATGCAAACACTACTGAAATTTAAACAAAGGGATTAAATAACACTATCAAACAATAACTTAAACAAGAAGGGATAGTCTAAATAGTTAGTTCTGCACTGATCAGGGGTTTTACATACCACAGAGTGCATGTTACACTAGACAGAGCATGCTACAGCCAATCAGCAAAAATTGAGGTAAACTGTTCAGTAACTTGATAGTCTGGGCTAAACACAAGAGTCCATGCTTTCACCACTGCCTTGGAATAAGTGTTGTGCCACATTTCTCTCTCTCTGAATATGTGCTGTTGGGCTTCAAACATACTTCCCTGAAGCCAGACATGCTGGATTTTTCTGCTTCCATCAGTGGAGGGCAGACAGGGAAGGAGCATGAAAGCAGGGAACAAAACAAGTTCCTCCAACTACAGCTTCCCCCTGAAGTGGATCCCTTGAGAACACCAAAAGCCACACCATGACCCCACGCAGGCTGAGAAAGCAGCACTGCAGGGCTGTGACCCTCACCCTTCTGCAAAGCTTTGAGCTGCTCTGCAATGAAAGAGCAGTGAGGTGCCTGGAGCAGGAGCTAGAGGCACACTGAGGCACTGCATTGGGCTGAGCTATTCCTGTGGTCAGCAACAGTAAGTGGGATAAACTTGGGGTTTTCTTAATTTTAAATGACACACACTCTAACTTCTACAGCAGCAAAGGAGCCCCTATGACACCAGCAGCCAAGTGATTTAAACAGAATTTGTGACCTGCCACTCCAGTTCTGAGTCTGGCTGCAGATAAAATAAAAAAGCAGCAGATAAGGTGGTTCCCCTGCCAGCTCCAGGCCTAGGAATAGCTGCTGGCTGACTGGTTTTTTATGATGGCCACTCCCAGAACTTTGCATTGCTTGTGCATATGGACTATTTCAAATTTGTGCCATGGAAATACATTATTCTTCTCTTGCATCCTTGCCACATGTGCCACAGCAGAATGCACTGACCTGAGAACCAGCACCAGTTGTTTCTAGTGGGTCTCACTGGTCTGACTGCTGCCACAAGGTGCTGTATAATTTTTTCAGAGCTCAAGTCCTTGAGTTGTGGGATTACACATCATTGCACAGACTCATTTAAAATCTAGAAACTTTTAGGGACAC
Organism: Lanius collurio; assembly: GCA_020086605.1. NCBI lineage: Eukaryota > Metazoa > Chordata > Aves > Passeriformes > Laniidae > Lanius > Lanius collurio. The sequence continues at coordinate 16,944,540 of JACBWW010000015.1, forward strand.
CACAAAGGCCAAAAAGCAGTATCTAGGGGTTTGAATTCTAAATGTAATATGACATTTTTTAGCAGCATATGAATACATCAGCATTTTTTTAAAAACCTGTTAATTGCTTCCGATAGCTTCTACCTTATTATGTACCTTTATGCAGTTACATCTTTCATTAGTATTCCTAGCTTCCACAAAATCTTTTGCCATATGTCAAGAAAAGTATTAACTGCTGATGCTTAATGCCAAGTGAGACAAGATAAGCTGTAATTGTTAGTGGTAGAGTGCACAGTTATAAGGTCTTGCTTCCCAACAACCCAAAGCTGTACTTGTATTACAATGCCAGTGAGATCACAGTTTTCATCTGCTGGCTCAGCGGAATCTCCAAAAATAGTTGCATCCCTGTTCATGAGAAAAGTTAACATGGCCGATGCAGAAGGAGAAGTAACCATGAACTCACAAGGAAACAAGCTGCAGACTGTGCAGCATTATGAAATGCTGAAGAATGGCACCACTGTGAGGGTTTGCACAGATTAAAGTCATATCAGGGTCTGATCTACAGCAAAATATATTCACTGAACACTTCCACTGCCATGAAGAACAGCTTGGGGTCAGTACTCCAAGGAGCATGCATGGTTTAATAGGTATAACTCAGTTTTAGAGCCTGGGTTATTTGACATCTCTTCAAATTACTCCAGCTCAGCCATATTTCCAGTGTGCTTAAAGCCACAGGGCACTGCAAGACCAAGCCTGAAACATCAGCATTCAAACTGCAATCTTCTAAGTATGCCTGATTTTATTTTAACAGAAAGGCTTCAAACACTAAGTACACACCTTTGGCTTCTGATTAAAGCACAGAGGTGCAAATATGAATTATAGTTTCATATCCTATAGCCTATCAAACACGATGGCTTCCGATAAATAATCTTACTGAAAATCACTATAAAGAATAAAGATATAGAATAAAATAAAGAATACTGAAGAATTACTTAACACCCAACAAATTAAAATGGAAAAAAATGGCAGACAATTCAGTCCCTGCACATTAAACTGGGACTAGTCCCAGCTCTGCAAAAAATAACAGCGTTACCTGCCTCACACAAAGCTCCTTTTGACTGAAATCCACTGCAGCTACTTGAGGAAGTGTACCAGTCAGAATTGACTGCAAAAGATACTGCTGTGGTGCCAATGCCTGGGGACTCATTCTGGGAGGAATCTTGTCTCAAGATTTTTATTACAATTGCCATCATTTAAATGAGCTTCAAGTCATCCTGCAGCAGGTCGTTTCCCAAGTCAACCAAGGGCAAAACCCCCAGGAACCTCCCCATTTTGAACCCCTGTGGCCTCTTTGTGTGGCACCTTTAGCAAAGCTTAGGCCTCCCGATATTACAGGAAACACATTATGGCTTTAAAAATCTTTTCCAAACCAACAGGCAAACTGCCAAAAGGTGTGCCACAAACATATGTAACCTGATGCTTTAATAGTTCAGGACCCATTTAAAAGCAGTTTTTGGGAAAGCACTAGTAGGAATCCAGGATATGGCCAGCAGCATGCAAGATTAAAGGAGAAACTGCAAATTAAAGGCAAAGTCCCATCTAACAGAGATGCCATGATTCAATCCTATACTGTATTTGGTTACTGAGCACAAAAGCTCCTCACAAAAGAGCTCCAAGGACTTGATTCAGTTTTCCTGTTTCAACACAGCTGTGGCCATCCAGCAGACAAATCAAAACAGGAAGGCAGGAAAGACATACTCACCCTCTGGCGGTGGAATAAAAGGGGATGTTCAAGATCGCTATTTGCTGTGCCTGCATTCCCTCCTTTCCCAAATTTAAGAGACTTTCTGCCTTTAGTTAAAAAAAAAATACTAGCATATGTATTGTTCTGGAAAAGTATTTACAGAGCTGGGGCAAGCCATGATCTCAGTGTAAACTTTAAAAACTGATTTTTTAAGAAACTGCCATATTGTTAACAGCTTCCTGCTAGTTTTATCTGGAATTTTAAAATTCTGAAAAGCTGCAGGGAGAAGGAGGAGGGGGGCAGTAAATTGAAGTTCATCCACTAAAAGATAAACTCCTCACCTTGCCATTTCACAAATATCCCTTCTACCTAAAACATGTTAGCCGTGCAGATCAGATACACAGCTCTTACAACACAGCTGTGAAAAGCACCTGCCTTTAAGTTTCAACTGTTTTATCTGTGTTAAAAGTGTCAAGATCCTTGACTTCCAACACTCAGCTGACTCAGTATCACCTGCCTTGGGTCTAGCATTCAGGTCAGCAAGACCACTAACTTCAGTTTCTCACACAGCGTTTCTTTTATTACAGATACATTTCTTCTATTTGGCTTATATTTTGTATTGCAAATAATTCTTTAAGCTTATTTCCTTGTCTGAGGCAGAGACAGTATCTGTAGGAAAGGAAGCTGAGCTACCTTGTGGTTACACACTGGGTTTCCCGCCTTCTCAAACCACTTTCAGACAGTTTAACCCATCTTTATTGCAATTAACCTGTTAAAACCACATACCTCAGGCTAGCCAAAACCTGTGCCCCACTCCCAGACAAGTCATCGTTTCAGCTCCCAGCCTCTACCTAGCTCCACCTGGAGATTATCACACTGCTACACCAACCCTCTCTCCATCCCTGTCAGTGCATCCCTCATAGGGGCCACAGCTGCAAACCCACACTTGTGCTAAGTTTGCCCCCTGGATCAGAAACCCTGTTATGACCATGTCTCACCCGAGGGACTCTAGCCTCGAGGGGTTGGCTGAGGAGCAGCTGAGGCCACAAAGGCCCCTAGAAGCCTGGATGCTGCTGCACCTGAGGGGGCTGTCACCTTTATGTTTCTATTTAGATCAAACACATAAAAGTGTTTTACAAAAGTCTTCCTTCCACTGACAGCACAGTGGAATATGTTCACAGCTGTGCTGTCACAGGCAGAGAGCATCTGGTTCAAACAGCAAGTGCAGAGTATAAATAGTGAACAGTTTGCATGAGAAGGTACAAAGAGAGTCAGGTCAGGCCCTAGAAAAAAGAAACTCAAACCCACAGGAGCATTGTTCTGTGAACAGTTGGGCATAAGCACTTCAAGTACAGCCAATGACTACGCCATTCAAGTAACACTCATCTTGGAGTAGAAGATTGGAACAGGCTGCCTACAGAGGCTGTGGAGTCTCCCTGACTGGAGTTATTCAAGAACCACCTGGATGAAATCCCATGACATGTGCTCAAGGATGTCCCTGCTTGAGCAGGGAGGTTTGCACCAGATGACCCCCTGTGGTACCTTCCAACCTTAACCAATCTGTGAGCCTGTGATCTTCTCCTCAACTCAAAACTCTGGCCAAAGTGATATCCTCATGGTATATGGAGTCTGATTTGCCAGGAATAAAAGCAATGTAATTTTTCCTCTACTCTGGCAAACATACAATACATTTAAGGATGCTTTTGTGATCTCTAAATCAATTTGTGGCCTCTTTACTTTAGGTAACAATGGGAAGATGCTAGGAAGCTGAAATCGCTGCCTACTTTGGAGATAAACAAAGTATTTCTTAAAAAAGACAATTTATTTCTCTCCATCTGACTAGAATGTGAGGACTGAAGGAATTTTTTACCTAAAATGCCCAGATAGTAAATGTGAAAATAACTGCTTCAAAACTGTTTTCAAAGTTGTTCAAAACCTGAAGAAAGAAGTAAATTGTATCTTGCCTGTGTATAATGTACTCAATTTTTGCATCCTTTTGAAGATGCACTGGCTCGTGATGATAAATTCAGCTTTTTTAAAGGTATAAATGTCACATTTATAGAGTAAACATCTTTTTCCCATTTCCATTTGAAGGAGTACTGAGTATTTCCTGATCACTACGGCGAGGTTGTGCTTTCCAGTCGTCATCACACAAGCACAAAGACATTTGTTTATCCATGCCCTGACTGCTGAGAGCTGACAGTGCCACCTGCTTATGCCCAGCCTCACTTGAACAAAGGAGAATTAGTTTATGGACAAAAGCTACCGTCCTTAGTAGGCAGGTAGCCAAACAATGTTCATTTTAACTTCTCTCCTTCAGCTGCTGTGCCACAGAGTCATGCTAACATAAGGGATTTATTTCCCTAGAGATGGATCTGATCTTCAGAGTACAGATCCACGCTTTCCCGACACCTGGATGGCAGGTATTTCTAGTGATCCAGGACTCATGCATGAGCTGAGAATGGAAAATGTCACAACAAATAACTTGTAGGACTGAAAATTGTCCTCCCAGTCTTCCTATGCAAGTTCACATATCAAACAGTTATATTTAATTTTTTGTTGGGCTCCTCAGGTAAGTCTGGGATACAGAAACAACAGAGTGAGTAGTCATATGAATGACAGAAGGGACGGCACGAAAAGCCACCTCTTTCCTATGCAAACCAGGTTATTACTCAGTTTCTTGACAGAAAGACAGAGAACAAGACAGCAACATGCAGAACCTGCCTCTCCCTTTCATCTTTCTGGAAAAGAGCAAAAGAGGTAAGAAAGCAAACCAGAGCAAGAGCAGCTGATACATTTCCTAAACAGACACTTAGTAAACATCATATTATAAAAATGCACAGAAGTGACCATGAAACACCTCTAGGCTCAGAAGAGTTTACTGCCTTCTCATAAGGACGTAGGAACTTCCCCACCATGAGCCACCCAATGAGAAATTCACCTTGGATTCTGATTTCTAAGAATGTCTTTAGGGTGAAGATGATCCTAAAGAAAGCAAGCCCAACTCAAGCACAGCTACTCCATTCATTTTCCTTCAGCTCATTTTGCTTCAAGTGGAAGGGGGAAATGAAAATTTTGCTGGTTAACTAGATGTTGAGAACAGGTGTGCTGCTTGCTTCCTCTCTGATGCCAAAAAATCTTACTGTGTATGAAGCACTTCAGGAGGGGAAGCCCTCAGTACAAGAAAACAAAAACCAAAACCCAAACAAACAAACAAACATCTCTATTTCCCTTTCCCTCTTCCCCTATCCTTTCAGAAATTAAGATACTATAAACTCTAGGGTAAGGTCTACATTTTTGCCCTAAAAGCTTCCAAACATAAAAATGTAAAAAGAAAAAAAAAATCAGAGTAGACTAATATACTTAAAACAAGGTTTGTCAACAGCCTTAAGTGCTCAGCACTTTAGTGATTTGTGGTAAATCTTCAGAGCATCTAAGACACTTGCAAAGCAATTCTCTCAGACATCCTCTGGAGGCTTAGTATTATTTTTTTTGCAGGTACATAAAGACTGAGAATAAAGGCCTTGCTAAGAGTGCTAGAAGGAAAAGTGCCAGACTAGCTTCATCTCATGAGAAACAAAAAAATTACAGTTACAGCATTGTTTGTATTACCACAGCATCCACTGCAAATGAAATTACAGCATCATTTTCTGTCATCTACTTTATTAATCACAGAGCTCCCAATACAGGGATCACTTTATGATATGACTATTTCTATCCTCATTCTAAATTATATATTAAAAAAATGTCACTATCAACAGGAAGTTATATAAATTTTTCCTTTCATTTACAATAAACCTGTTGAATATATTTGGAGTAATGTACTCCTGTATCGCACATGAAAAAGCTCTTCAAGAAGTTTGTGACAATATTACACAGGTTTTGCTACAGACAATAATGTTAGACCAGTATGCCAGTTTTCTATACATTTCCTGCAGTACCACACAGCCTTGGTGTAGCACACAAAATCTCCAACTTCCTTAAGCCTGTGATCCTGAAGAGAATGACTGCACTCTTTCTAGCCTTGCTGGTTTTCATTTCCTTTCCTTAGGAATCCCCATATTCACACACAACCACCAGAGACATGCATCTGCTGACACTCAGAGCAGGCAAAAAGCAACATACTATGCGAGAAAAGCTGACTTGATCTACACATCTCAATTAGCTGCTTTTCTGTCAATTGCCCCACTGGAAAACAGCACCAGGAATTTTGTGAAGTCTCACTGTTGATGCATGTTTCAAATCCTGAGTGAGGCTGGTTACTAGAAATTTCCCAAACCTCCAAGGGAATGAGTGTCTTGCAGGTAATTTTACATGCACATACAAGTGTATCTCAGCCCACTAAGTTACTACAGCATCTGTACTGGAGAGAGAAGACACAGAAAAACAGTTCATGGGACTAAATGCAGAAGTACAAAGAAAGATTAATTTCTGTGCTCTATATCACATCTCTCCCCAAAAGTGTATTTATCAGGGAAAACATAGCCATCTCCCAGCTGCCAGATGAGAAGAGACTACAGCAAATGACAAGCAGCCATTCCCAATGCCACCCTGTTATTCTGGCACAGACACAGTATCAAAGTCAAATAAATGAATGTGCTGAGACAGGAAATTTTTTTGCAGCAGAGGCACCATAGATCTTCTAAATAGGTTTTATTAAAGCTTAGAAATTAGTATTTGCAAGAGTACTTCCATAAAAAAAGCAGTTTATCAGTTTTCTGTGTTTTTGTTGTTATATGCCAGTATAAGCAGGAGGTTTCTGTTCAGAAGAGAAGATTTGGATCTACAAGGTAACTTCTGTTGTGCAAGGCTTTCAAAGTGGAGGAAAGACAAGGGAAAACATGCCCAGCGGCCACAAATTACTCCCAGTTCTTGGCTCCAATCAGATATCAGTTTCCAAAAGACTTGAATGGGCTGAAAATACAAAGCAGGGACTTAAGCCACATTTATGTGAAATATTTGGCTGCATAAGACACTCAATAATCTGCTTCTCTGTAGTTGCCTGGGACATCCTGGGGTTGCTGCTTTGTAACAACATCTTAGAAATCCCTGCAGCAGACCATGTGCAAGAGAGAAAGAGGCAAAATTAAAAACCTCCATGGATTTATCCCATGGCTAACAGGACACATTTAGATCCTTGCTTATAAGATTCTATAAAACTGAAGGACAGACTGGATAGGTGTAATGCTGTGAGAGTTAGGGTAATTTGGGAGTAAGAATTACTATAAAACTAACAGGAAGGACAGGAAAAATGTTCAAGCCAGTCTAAGGAACTGGGTAGTGAAAAACTTATCAGCTGAAAGTGCTGGAAGAAATATTTTTAATAGATATGGATGACATTGGGAACTGACCAAAAAAAAAAAGCCCCAAAAACAAAACCCTCGCTACTCTGCTTTCTGCAGATAAACCCAATGACTCTCCTACTGGCTGCAGTTTGCAGCTAGGAAGAAAATTTCCCTCAGCAACAAGCATATGCAACATCCCAATCAAGGAAGAAAATAAATCCATAATGTTTTTCACAGAAATCTTTGCAATTTGCTCTTGCCAGCTTACACACGATCTTTCCCCTTGCCAATGTATTCTACAGGCACAGTTTTAAGAGAATTTTTGCACATAGAAATGGAATGCATTCTGAATTAATGATGCTAAATAAACTTACATTTTGAAAACAATTCAGGTTTTCCCATTTTACTTCCTTCACTGAAACTTGTTCAAAGCAAGCCCTTCCTTTTCCAGAGGAAAAGTCACTATTCAAACACCTTCACGCAGGATAGAAACAGTTTTAGCAAGACACAAGGCTGTGTGACTGCAAAGAAACCTGGCTTTAAGCTAACAATAACCCTGTAACCCAGACTTCTTCATTTCCCACAGTTGCCATCCATCCCAAGCAATGTAGGCATGCTGGTAGAGACCTCCACAGTACAGACTAAACTAGAAATCTCACTTACGTGTATGGCCATATAAAGAAACACAGTTTTAGATCGGTACGATTCAGCACTATAGAGAAACTAACTAGGACCATCTGAAAAAAAAAATTAAATCCAGTCCCTTCAATGTTTCCTGGCATAGAAGGTTTATGAATTAAAAAAAAACAAAAAAACAAAACCTCTAGGAAATGCAGGCCTCGATTCTGTGTTAACAAATGTATTCTCCACTGAGATATGGTGAGGGGAGATGTTCCTCTTGGAGAGCAGTACAAGCAGGGCATTTCTTCCAACATGAGCTGCAGGAGTTAAAATGTGCAAGTGAAGAGGAAGCAAAAGAGCTGGCAACCTTTAGGTTTTACCCCATGCAAAATAACTGTAGAATTACAAATCCGGGACTCTAGCAAAATGAACTGCAGCCTTTGGGGAATGAAATTATGTGTAATAAGAATGTTTGTCCAGAGAATACACTATCACGTGCTTCACTTAGTTTGAAAGGCTGCCTACATTGCTAAACCCTTCTCTCTTTTGCACACAGCCTGCTGTCCAAATTTCTAACACATTATTATCAAAGCAGCAATCCCAGGACATCCCAGGCAGCCAGTCTATCTGAGCACTAACCACTTTAAATACAGAAAGACCCATCTAAGAAAAACCTCAATTTTTACAAAATGCAGATTTTCTATAAGCATGAGTCTTAAGGCAAAGCAGCTAACCACAGCCATAGGAAGAGCTGTAGTTCTTGTTTAAAGTGGCACTGAGAAGCTAACAATTAAGGATACAGCTCTTTAGAACACAATCCCTGCTGGAATCCTGTAATCCTGAAAAAAATTACAGCAAAATAGCAACAACGGCTCATTTATCCCCAGAGCTGTGTATTTATTAGTCAAAAACACATCACACAAACACACTGTGCATTCACACACCTGCCCACCAACACCTGAATATCTTGCAGTTATGTGATGACCAAGTGCATGTCCTAGAACCTTATGTGGCCCCTGAAGTACCACCTCCAGTTTTACACGTGGAAACTCCAGCCAAGGCCCCAAAAGACACAGGGGCAGACTGATTCCCATCACCAAACACAGCACAAAACAAGCTGCAGAGACCACAGTGAGCATCAAGGCAAGAGGCCAGCAAGGCCCGCTTTCCTCAGCCCGACACAAGCACTCCAACCTTCCCTTCCTGAGGCTGAGCTAGAGCCACAGTATTTGTTCAACCAAACTGCAGTGGCAAACAACAGAGCTAGGAACACTGAACAGTAATGGTGGGAAAAAAAATGAAATAATAACAACACTTGCACTGGATGAGGTGTGCACAATCTGATGTTCACATTACATCGAAAAATAAAGAGCTAAAGAGACTGCAATAACAATTGGGGCTTTTTAAAATTTTACTAGCTTGAAATTGTAGCTACAGGCCATTCATTTAAAGTTTACGAGAATAAATATTTAACTGCCTGAACTGTTCTGCAGACACACCAGTCAAAAAACTGAAAGGAACCCAAAGATAAAACCAGAAATGAGGCTATCAGTAAACATGCTTCATTAACTATCACACTGTCAACTCTGTAGAAAAACTGTTATCTATCAACTGCATGTATAAAAATATTGTATATTATTCTATTCCAAAAATTTCCACTTAATAAATAACATCTTGTATTAAGCACTTTTCCCAATTAGATTATTCCTCAACATTACAACATCTCTCTCCTTCACCTGTTTGGTGCAAGAATTTAATTCCCAATGCATGTCACTGTCGTTCCATCCCACAAACTTACAGAGACGATAATTTTTCTGCTCTTTCTTATTATGACAGTGCTGCCAAAGTAAGAGCTTTTCCTCCTCCTCCTCCTCCTCATCTACTTTTTGGTGTCTCTTAAAGCTTTATCAGCTTTCAGTCTCGATTTAGAGCCTTACAAAAGCACGAAGCTTGTCTGCAAAGCAGTACCCTGGAGAAGTTAGAGGTGGCAAACTGAATAGGTAATGTCAGTGTGTGCTGAGTGACAGTGTAAACTCTCTCAGTGAGGTGCAAGATGTTTTCAGCACGCCCCGCTAGAACCTCAGAAGATTAAGGAGGCTAAATCAATATTTAGCTTAAATTCCCTACTTAGATGTCCTCATCTACACGCATGAGAAAGCAAAGAAGGGCTATTTGCATTAAGGGATATGGGACAAATTAGTGCAACAGAATGTTGCAAAAGGCTTTCCGAACAGTCTGAGGAAAAAATAGTGGGAAAAATCAGAAAGTTCATTTTGCACAACTCCTCAATTCCACACGCTGCCGCAGGTTTCGAGACACGGGTTGTGCAAGCTGCTCAGTAACAAGCGCCAGATCGCCCTGGACTTCCTTGTGGGATGTCACCACACACTCCAGCAACTTCCTTGCTATGGGTGGGCCCCGGACGCAGGGACGGGGTTTTGTAGTGTTCCATCACCGCAATGTTTCCAAGCACACATATGGCTTGCCTCCTCTCCCAGCAGTTTGAAGTCTCTCAGAACTCTTGATATCACACTGTCCTACGCGGCAGCAGATCTTTAAATTCATTGTGCGTTCATATTTGCCTTTATTGCTCCTAATCACAGAATCTCTGGGACTTGTGAAAGCCTAGAGAAGCTCAGAGGCAGGTGGACTTTAGCACTGCACGTACAGGGCAGCAGGACCATGACAGCCCGCAAGGGAAACTTCTTTTTGCACTCACATTTTACTCCTCGCTGTTTACAGGAGCAGCCTGTGAGTCACCCGGGGGCAGAGCCCCCGGCCCGGCCGGCGCTGCGGCTGCTGCCGCCCGTGAGTCACCGCTCCCCGCCGAGCACCGCCCGCAGCCGCCCCGGGCAAGCGAGGGGAGCGGCGGCACCCCGGAGCCTGTGTGGCCCCAGCCCGGCCGGGGTAACGCTTGTCCCAAACTCTGCCCCCTGCGCCCCCGCCACCCGCCAGGGCCGCGCCCCCGGGGCAGAGGCGGGCGAGGCGCCGCAGCGCTGAGGGGCAATTCCGCCTCTTGCCGCCGCTGTCCCGCGGGGATCCTCGCCCGCTGCCCATCTTACCTGAGGCGCCGAGGGCGGCGGGCAGCCGTCCCGCCTAGGCAGCAGCACCGGGAGCTGCCGCCTGCCGCCGCGCACCGCCCGCCCCAGTCCCGCCAGCATGGTCCTGCACCTCCGCCTCTGCTCCCCGGCGGGCTCCGGCCCCTGCGGCCTCAGCCTCGGGCCGGGCGGCGCCGCTGCCGCCCTGGGCGTGGGCGAGCCCGAGCGCACGGAGCGTCTCCGCCGGCGGCCGGAGCGGTGTGTGCGCCTTCCCTCTTA
>JACBWW010000015.1:16955843-17012501 GCA_020086605.1 Lanius collurio
GCCTTCCCTCGGCCCCGGCCCGCCCGCCGCCGGAGGGGCCGGGCCGCGCTGGGCTGTGCCGCTCCCTCCGTGCCGCTGCTCGGGCGATCCCCGGCGGCGGCGATGCGCCCGTGCCCGGCCGGGAGCTGCTCTCGCCCCGCCGTGCCCAACCCGCCGCCCTTTGGTTACAGGTGGTGCCCCCTCCTCTGCGTCCGTCTTCTTCTTGTAATTGAAACAGGATTTCTATTTCTAAAAATTAAAGTAGCCATGAACGCCTGTTTTATCAGAACACGTGGCTTCTCCGTCGCTGACTATCGCCTTTTTTTTGAAGAACGAGACTATCGCTGCTCCTGGGTTTCAGTGAAATAAACACATTTAGTTACCACAGAAATGAACAGCAAAGAAACAAAGACACTCTTGGAGTTCGTCAGTTTACGTGAGAGTTTTCTTTACAGCAGTAGAGCAATTAGCGAGGCTTAACCCTTTCCTAGTCAGTCATTTGTTGGGCATCACCTCTACGCCCACGAACACAGGTTTTCTTCTTCAGTACAAACAACTGAAGCACATTAGACCCGCGGCGCTCCATCAAGAAACATATAGGGAAGCTTTGTTGTATTCCTCTGCTTTCTCCACCCTTTATGATGTTCCTGCAAAAGCAATGCTACACAAAACAAAACTCTGCCTGATGATGCAAAAAGGATCTTAGAAAATGGGGTGTTGTAGATCTGAAAGTGCCACCGTCATGAGAAAAACTCTGCAACTGCACACTTGATGGCTCAGACCCCAATTATTTATTATTGTGTTCATCTTCTGAGCTCTGGAATGGAAACCTTCAGCATCTTAGACCTCAGGTGACGTAGAGACATTCGCTCACATTTCAGGGTCACTGTGATCTATTAAAGTTAATGTGATCCCAGGAAACAGTAGAACAACTGCAGCAAAGACTCACAGACAACAATTTCCAATACAATCACTATTAGTATTTACCACAGCAAAAATTCTCCAAAGTTTGTCAGAGTACTTTTCCTTTAACAAGAGTTAATTTCTCAACCTTTATGTACCTTATTATGTAAATTATATTAAGATTCACGAAGTTCCCAGAGGTGAAATAAGGATTTAATAGTTAACTATATCAATTCAAGGTGTGATATTTAGGGTTATTTATGGATATTTATGGTTTTATCAAGCAGATGTAATTAGGTCATGGCAACAGGCTTCTTTTTTGGTTTTATTGTTTGGGGTTTTTTTAATACTTCTACCACATAGTGGCGGCTTTATCAAAATTATCTTCCTTGGGGAGGAAAACACAATGTCTACTAGAAAAGATAATTTTATTTTGGTCATTGTTCAATGCTATATTTATTTTTTGTACTTTGTTTTAAAATGTTGATAAGGAGCAAAGAAGCACTGATGCTCACAGCAACTTGTGGATGTTAATTTATGCAGGGGACTGGGAATCGAAGCTCATGTTTTTACATACAGGCAGGGGAAGTAAAACAACATTAGTCACTGCCGAGTTTAAAAGAGGTGACTTTGACTCTTTGAAAAACCTGTCCTAAATTTACCTTTCACACCTGTACAGTGGTGGCCAGAGGGGTGTCTCATGAGGCAACTCCTGCTTTACTGGCTAAGCAACATGTTTTGTGTCTTACAGTTTCCACTATAAGTACTCCCAGTTCACTGTAACTTAGCTGGGGTTTTTTTCAAATTATTTTTTTTTTTCAAAATGCGTTTTCTTATTGTTTATACCTAAATTAACATCACATATAACAAACATTTGACAAAGAAAACTCTACATAAAACTGTTGTTGTATTTACCTGTATTTAGCCACTGAATACCGTAAATATTAAAAAATGCTGTGAAACATCATTGTGGTTACAGATACCATTAAAATGCCTATAAAATTGAGTGAAAGACTAAGTTTCTTGAGTGTAACTGCTAGAACAGGGTCTCAACTTGAAGTGTATTCAAGTGGGAAAACTTTTAGAACAACTTGCTAGTTCCCAAATTTTTGCCTCTTCCCCCCTCCCCCTCACATGCTTACAGTGTAGCTGGAAACAAGTTATATTAACTTGCAACTATCTTTGAATGAGCTTTCTTGTTCTACGAAATGCAGATTCATCTCTTCCCCTCTGGCATCTGCACGTTCTGTCAATGGCAAATGGCACTTCAAGGAAAGTGACTCAGGTGTGCATGCACAGCTTCAGAGCTCTCTTCGTATCACACAGACATGACTAACCCCAGATCCAATAAGAAAATTGCAAGGAGAACAAGCAGATTATTACAGACTTGAGAGTTATGTTTCAAGTTACATTTTCAGGGGCATTTTTAAAGAAAAAACTATTTACTAAAATAAAGCCAGAGGGAGTTCTAGGGAAGCATGTAACTTATGGGGAATAAGAGGGACCCTGGCTACAGTGCTTCCAGGCGGTGAGGGATCTGTTCCATAACTTTCACTCATTTCAAAATAAACTTTAAGATGGGACAGAAGGACACAAATAACCTTCTGAATTAAAAAAAAGTTTTCCCTGGGCCAAATATCAAGCCAAGAAGAGCACTCTAACTCCTAACATGTCTCACCAACTGGACTGCCAGCATCACATACCTGCAAGAGCAGAGATCTCTACCCTCACCCCTGGGAGGAATGTGAGAATGTGATGTGCATTGTATTTCAGATATGTACAGAAATGAAAGGCACACAGACTAATTACAGGGTGGTCACCTTCATTAGTCAGTTATGGAAGTCCAGTGACAAATTTAATCAGGACCCCAATTGTAGGATGATGTTCCCACCACTCAAGGAAACAAATATGCTTAGATGTAACTTCAGCCATGATTACAGAGAAGACAGAGCCCTTTTCCTCATCCTCTGACTTGTTTTTTCATCACAGTTCTTTAAATGCTTCCTTTTTTATTCACAGCTACCTTTCCAGAGGTGGCAGGTAAAGGAGAGAGAGCAGAAAATATCTGATAACAAAACTTAGAAGTCCCCCAACAATATCAACCCACAGCAGACAGCTTCAAGTTCTCCCTCTAAGGCAGTTCCATGCTGTCCTCCTTCCTTGAGCAGGATTCAGCATACTCCTGGGACAAAATTTTCCAATAAATATTATTTGAAAAACAACAGCTACATGTTCTTCTTTTAACTCTTGCACACTACAGTTCAAAACAGACAATTGTAATGACAACATGGAATAAAATTCTGAGGTATCTTCCAAAAATCATGTTTATACTCAGATTTATCTTGCATCTGGTAATGAAAACTGCTGCAAAGTCTCTCAATTTCAGCAGCAAATATGAGCTAAGACCTCAAGCCTTGCTTGCAGAACTCCAGGTAAGGTCTTCACAAGTCATTAGCAAACAGGCTGAATTTTCTTAAAAGTCATAAGAATGAAACCCAAACTCCTATGTTTCCATGAAGAGGGGAGCACTTCTGGACATGGTACCAGCAACGTGCCATTCAGTGGAAAGTCAGACTCTTTCACCAGGGAAAACTATGTTCTTTCCCATGGCACAGAGCAAAAAATCTCTCTTCAAGGTAGAAGAGCTCAAAATATTAGCTCTGCTAGTAGTAATATACTTATCGTCCTGCTCTAGTAAAGACGGAGTGAGATGAGACCTATCACTGCCTGGCAGAGAACACCAACAAAAGGTCTGTATTTTTTATAGAGCAGGGGATCATGCCAGTAAGGCTTCCTAAATAAACTGCTGGATGGCATGATATCATGTGGGAAAATACCTGGACTCCAGTTACAGAGAGAAATTCTTACTCAAGGCGGGAGAAGTGCTTAGAGGTGGAGGCTCATAAATTACACCCTTATTACAGAGCTGCCAAGCTGTCTAAATTGTACTGGACTATTAAGCCAGTGCAGCAGAGACGCGAGTCACAATTAAAGGGAGATGGCATCGTGTACAGGCATTGCCTTTTCCTCCCTCTTCTGAGTCTTTTTACTGTGTGTCCTCTTTTGCTTAGACTTTCTTATGTGTTTCCTCCAGCTTGTAAATATATCTTTTAAGTGGTTGCATGACTGTGGATGGGGGGAGCTGGTGGGATAGTGTGGGGACAGGGCAGAACATTCCCTCTGGCCACCACTGCACAGGGAAATCAGCCTAATCTGTTTAGGAAGCCACAGCTCCAGGGAGAAATACACAACAAACATGCCAGAAAGATATGGGTGGAGATCTCCCATTTAGTGTTTCAATTCTGGAGCCACTCCAAGCCCAGCTTGTGCTCAAGGCATATGTCATCAGACAGCAGTAGCACGATGGAAAAGTTCAGCTGTTTGCTTTACCCTGGATAAACCACAAAGCAGAGCTTTGGCCATTTTCTGACTCTAGTTCTTTCTGCACCACTCTGCCACAGAGACAGAACTCAAGTCTTAAGCTTGGCGCCTTAGAACTTAATAAACGACAGAAAATACTACATAAAATTTTAACATGTATTAAAGAGAGTGTAGAAAATGGTTTTCCTCACTCAGGCAACCTTAATGACCTAGACTACACCTGAAAGAGTGATGGCTTAAACGAGAGAACATGCAAATTTAATGTCATAGGTGCTGGATAGGAAGCAACTACTGCTCAGAACAGAGCACAACCCTTGTGGTCAGTGCTCCTCAGTGAAACCTCTGCATAAGCATTCAGTGCTAGTAACTGAGAGTGAGTAATGGCTATGCACAGTTCAACACACTTCACTCAAATGCACAATGTGGAAGCAAGTGGAAGGAGGGGAACTGAAAATACAGTCCAAACCTGCAAATAGCAGCAACAAATGACTCCTTGAGCAAATATAAATGTTCATTACACTAAAGTAATGCACACCCACAAAACCCCATTCTTTTTGTTAGTTTGCATTAAGCCCTTTCACACTAGTCTTTGCAAATGACCACGAGAGCTGAGCACAGACTCCATGAGTCACAACCATATTCACTCCAAAAATTCTGACATCCCGTTTTATGCAAACACTCAGGGATCTGAGCATCTGCTCCAATCCCCATCCCTTCCCAGGACGTTGTACTCCATCTGTCTGTTCTGCAGAGCATGTTTGTGCAAGGGTTTCAAGGGGTTTTGTGGCAATATTCTTTGTTTGGGTAATAGCTCTCCTTCCCTTCAAGGTGGTATCATGTAGTCTGCCCTGTTATTTAGGCTAAGGAAGAAAGGCTGCCAGAAACAAAGCAGTATTTGAGAAAGGGTTGGTTCCTAAGCCATTTTACATTTGATTCATGTAAAATTCACAAGCTGAAGCTGAATGACATTCCTAGAAGTTTTAACTCCTGCTTCAAGAAGTCTTGCAGTCATACCTAGACCTTGTCCACAACATGCAGTTTCTACAAGTATCTACAAGATTTCAGTTACTTCCAGTTGTTATTTTTAAGGAAAGTGCTAAATTTTTAAGGAGCTGAAAAATTCTTTCTCTGGTTTTAGGGAACTGCCACTGAAGAGGGCCAAGAGTTCACAGGTTTCTATGGGTTTTTTTTGTTTTTTTCCTACCTTCTCCATGAAGCTGTAACATAGAACTCACTTTTTATAACACATATGCACTTATTTATTTAAAGATGTGGGCATTACTGGTTAACAAAGTTTGCGGCAGCAAGAAGTTAGGATGAAAAAGAGTAGAAAATGGAGAAGGCTGGAGATACCCACCTTTATGTAAATCAGTTCACATCACAATGCTTGTGATAGATTGCATTGTAGCAGGCACCTTATGTCAAGTATAATCCTAAGAGGTGGTGTGGAAAGACAAGTGAACATGTCATTAGAAATTTAAACACTCTGAGAAACTGAAAGCCATAGAAAGCAAATTAAGGAGATGACCTAACACTGTACTAAAAAAAGAAGGGTAGAGAGCAGCTTGCTACCTCCTGTTCCCCCCAGTTCAGGAAGCTACAGAAGAAAAAAATTATACTTTTCTCCACAGGTAATTAGATTGCAAAACCTTTCATTAGAAGAAATTACTCAGTGTAAGGTCAACAATACTCAGCTACTCCAATAAGCAAAAATGCTGACAGGGTTTTACATATCCAGCTGATCTCTAAACACGTAAGGTAGAGATGCATCTCAGGGTAGGACAACTTACACACGAGGGATTTCTCATGTTTCACCGTGACCATTGGACACCAGTCCCTCTTAAAGGAGACAGGATCTGGAGCAGGTGGACGGGCAGCACCACTCGATGATGCAGCTGCAGCCTGACAGCGTTGGAGCAGCTGACAGACCCCTCATGCACCGCTTTTCCCAATGGCTGCGTTGCTCCTGCAGAACTGATTCAGCTGCACAGCTGGAAACACCAGAGTCCGCGTTGCACAGGCAGCTTCCACTCTTCTTCCAGGAACTTAAAAAGTTTCAAAACATGTTTGGAAGGCTGAAAGATTTCACACTTGCTCTCCAAGAGTAAATCACACTTTCACATATATGGTTTTGGTAATTAGATATAATAATAGCTTGGATAAGGGAAAAGGGAAAGCTTGGAAACTCTAATGGCTTTTTATTTTGAATAAACATATTAGGCACTTTGAAATACAGCCCTATTGTAAGAAATTCCTAAACATGAGCACCTGGAAAGAAAAGCACCCATCTTTCAGAAGCTCTGCAAGTGCTCAGCAAGGTGGATGAAGACATCCAGCACATATACCAGAGATTCCAGTTTTACTTCCGGCTTCTCCTAAGCGCTATTTCAGATAATGAAGGCATCATATTCTGCTGCCATAAAGAAAAGAGCAGGAAAAATTCCTTAGCTACAGATGACTGCTAGACATTTTATTCCTTCTTTCCTTCAGCATTAGATCATCAGGTAATTTTTAGAAATATTTTGTATTCATAGAAGCTGAGATTTAAAGCCTGCAGAACTTTTTGAAAGCATTGTATCTACACAAGTTATTAACAGAAGTATTTTCCTAAATATTACTTTCTCCAAACAAATGATGTTCTAACATGAAATAATTTGTTAATTTTTAAAACATATTTTCAAACAATATGAGAACATTTCCCATGGCTAGCAGATTACCAAGACGGCTAATTATCACCAACTCTTTCTCATATATAAGGATTCTCATGCCAATAAACACTTTACTCAAGAATCCCCCAAGACCTCAGTGTCTTGCAAGTGTAGACTTTCTACTGAAATTGATAAAATAAGTATAATACTGCTTGCTAACCAAACATTACTTCCTTCCAACACTCCTGACCTTTGTAAAATTGACACTTTTCTTTTAACGGTATTAATGGTATTAACATGATTAAGGGTGTAATTGGCGATCTGTATTTGATGATGCCTCTACGGTAGGGTTCTCTTAACGTCTAAAAAAATCAAATAAAAGCCTCACACGTAGCTTTAAGTAAATATAGACCAGAAAACCATAAAGGTGCAAGAAAATGAAATTTTAATATTTTCTCCTTTTTTAAAAAAAAAAAAAAAAAAGTTGTGTAATATTTCCATTAGTTCTGCTACCTCCCCCATTTCTCTTCTGTGGAAGTGTGCATGGACTAAAATCCTGTGCATGATGGGTACTCCTAATTAGGCAGCTCCTTTTGCTAAAATCTGCCAAAGGAAAGTAAGAAGGACTGCATAATATTTATTTTTTCTAGTTATCAAAACTGTGAAGGAAAAGACATCAAAGGCCCTGCAAGTGGACTGAAGCATAAAATGAAAAAAGATCTACTATATAGTTACTTGAATTGTCGTTGTTGTAATAATCTTTTACACTATGCTAACCATATGAGAATTCTCTTGATACACTCAAGTAGAAATTTCTTTGGATTTTTCCACGGAGAAGAATCATCAGTATCTTGTGAGGAAAAAAAAAAATGTTCTCAAAAGAGACTTCAATCCCAGTTATTTGCAAAAGCTGTAACCACACTTTTCCAGATTACTGAATTTGAATATAACACAACATCAGTTTACGTAAAGACATGCAAGACTGCAAGAAATGGTTTTCTTTTTTTAATTCTAGAGGCTGAGAGGTAAAGAAATTGCATCAAGAAATCATTACAGTTTGCCCATTCCCTTTAAAATTCCCAACACAAGTCTACCAAAAATCCTGGTATACTAAAAATCAGAAGTATCTGTGATTCTAATTATATTCTACCTCCTTTATGAAAATCTGAGATGCAACAGGGTATGTAAAACCCTCTTCACCCTTTTTTACAACTTAATAAACAACCAGAAAATACTATATAAAAATGTAACATGTATTAAAATATGAAAAACTGCGTTTAAACTGTACATCATTTAAGTAATTTTTACATAGTAACAGACACATATTTGGGGTATTGCAAAAATTCATTGCCAGCTAAGCCTCAGACCTCCCCACTCCCCACACTGGCTGCTGAATTTCTGGAGGATTACATCCTGCCTGTCATCAGAATACAGCCTGGAGACAAAATACAGACCAAAACTAAAATCCAAACAAGATCTTTCCAGACTCCAATGCGTAAATTAATATTTCTAACTACAGAAGTCAGCGACTGAGATTGTAATTACTGCCTCATTAACCTACTTGTCTCCTCTACACTGAAACTTCATCATAAAATTCTTAAA
This sequence comes from Lanius collurio, assembly GCA_020086605.1. NCBI lineage: Eukaryota > Metazoa > Chordata > Aves > Passeriformes > Laniidae > Lanius > Lanius collurio. Next base: position 16,964,357 of record JACBWW010000015.1, read on the forward strand.
ATCTATCTGGTCTGAAAAAGCTTGACTACACATTTAAAACTGCTGAAGAGCTCTTGACTCTCAGGATTACCAACGACTGATTTTGGCTTTTTACAAACATGAGCCATAACAAAACTATCTCTTCAGTATCTGATAAAATTTACACAAAGCCACGGCAAAAGAAAATTACCTGCCCCTAATCATCTTTCCTCCATTGCCCTGAAGCTCTACACCAAGATTGATAAAGAGGTTTATTTTTTAATATACTTAGGAACAAAATAAAGAATCAAGCTCAATAACTCTTCTCAGGGAGCTGCATCATGTGTCCCACAATTTTAGGAGCTTTGTGGGGTCTAATTTCTCCCACAGCAACTTCCATACTATGTCCTTGGTAAAAGAGGTACAAGATGTTGCATGTAGAACAAAGACATGAAAAGGATCCCCACTGCCAGTATTTAAAATACTGAGCATTTGAACTGATCGCCCAAAGACTTACTTAGCTGGGTCTGGGAAACATCTTTCCTGGGAAATCTTAACATTTCTAATGAAACAGACATGATTTATATTATGCAGTGTGGAAGACACTTTGTGAAAAGTTCAATCCCTAGAATGGCTAGAGAACTACTTTGTACAGTTCAGCACTTTATTTAAGCAGATATGAAAGCACGTCTTTTATCTCTTCTCCAAAACCTTTATAGGCGACAAGCTTGTTGAGTTTCGCAGTACTTCCCTTGGTAGGAGTAATCTTTTGATGTGTATCTTCTGCTACAGTGGTGTGATTCAAGCCATTGTAAGAAAAACTGGTTTTTAGATCACAGAATCACAGAATGCTTACAGTTGGGAGGGACCACCAGTGGGCTCATCTGGTCTGACATTCTTGCTCAAGCAGGACCATCCCAAGGCACATTGCACAGGATTGTGTCCAGATGGTTTTTGAGCTATCTCCAGTGAGAGACTCCACAGCCTCTCTGGGCAATTTGTGCCAGGGCTTGCACGGTAAAGTTCTTCCTCATGTTCACGTGGAACATCAGTTTATGCCTGTTGTCTCTTGTCCTGTTGCTCAGCACCACCAAGCAGAGCCTGACTCCATTTTCTTGTCACCCTCCCTTCAGACACTTAAAAGACATTGATGAGTTCCCCTCTCTGTTGTCTCCTCTCAAGGCTGAACAGGTCCAGCTCCCTCAGCCTTCCCTCGTAGGAGATGCTCCAGTCCCCTCATTGCCCTTGTGGCCTCTGCTGGACCTGCCCCAGGAGCTCCATGTCCCTCTTGTGCTGAGGAGCCCAGAACTGGACATGGCACTCCAGATGTGCCTCACCGGGGCTGAGCAGAGGGGCAGGATCACCTCCCTCAACCTGCTGCCAATGCTCTTCCTACTGCACCCCAGATTGCCACTGACCTTCTTGGCCACAAGGGCATTGCTGGCTCAGGGACAGCTTGTTGTCCACCAGGACCCCCAGCTCTTTCTCAGAAAGATACTCTTGCCTACAGATATTCTATTGATCAAAATACTAAAATCTATACCTTGAATCCTGAGGTGCTTCACAGTCAAGATAATTCCATGAGACTGTCTTTTTAAAATTTAAACCAAAGATCAGTCAGAATGGAGATGTGCTCTATAATTAATAATAAAAAAAATAACTATATTCTCTGTGCTGTGCAATAATTTTACTGAACAAATAGCTCTCAAGATGTACTTTTCATAATTTTTATATACAAAAACTATACTAGAAGAATAAAGCTTTAAGAAATGTTTTTACAGAATATGTTGCAATTAATCATGGCATAACGTGTTCCCAGATATCAATACCAAACACACAAATCAGAATCATCTTCATGGAGCATTTAAAATTTTAACATGCTCTTCTCATCTTCACAAATACAAATGATTTTTAAGATGCCCCACTCTTCAGCAGCACTTAGCTTTCACCCAATGCACATTACTTTACAAACAAGCACTGAAATCCTAAAGGTCTGATTTCGGGACAACATTCAGCATTGCCTCAGATATTTATTACATGATAAATTAATTTACTAAATGGAAAGTTTCTCTTATGTAATTCTTTGGGTAACTTAAACACATTTAGTTAAAGACAACACACAAATATAACTTATCTTCTCCAAACAATGAGTTTGTGCTAACATGCAGAGTAACACTACTTGCGCAATTTAACTGTTGTAGCTTTCAAAGCATTTGCAAACCATAGCTAGTACAGTTTTTCCTTGACTATTTGATTCAGGGGCTAGAGCAGTTAAAATACAATGTTAGCATTTTCAAGGCTACATTAAATTAAAATGTAATCATACTAATCATCATACTTTTTTGTACCTAATTATTCCATCGTAGTCACATTTCATTAAACCAAACAGATAAACAAAGTTCAGAAGACTAAGTACGAGTGATTGTGCTTTATGCATTAATTCTAATGTGTCCCTAAAAATGCCAAACAAAACCATCCCAACTTAAACAAATTTAAAAAAATCTGTCATAAATCTATCAGAAAGCCCAAACCCTTGAGATACCAACATTAGCAAGAACAAAGTTTCTTAAATATGCAAATATGATTACATTTTGAATTTTGTCATTTTAAAGCCTTTACTTTCACTGATGTAATGCATTTAATTTTTACATCCCTTCTTGTTTTTCTTTAGATGACAGCAGAATTCAAATCTTCAAGTGAGAGTGATTACCCATGCTTACTCTAAATGGCAGACAACACAAGTTACAGAAATCTGGACCAAGACTACAGTAGTTACAAAATGCAAAACAAGGTTAACAGATATGCCTTTTTTAGGATAATACATAAGTGGTTTAGGAACTCTTTATCAAAATTAATTTCAGATTATGTGGTGTTTTCCCCTCCCTTCTACAGGTCAGTGAAGTAAGGTGGTAAACATGTTCTCTTCAATATTCAGTTCAGTAAGAGTTTAGCTGCAAAATGATTATAGTTGCATGAATATAAAACCACATGATAAAGCAAAATATTTTAATTAGTAAGCCAATCATAAATAAATTCACCTAAAATTAACAGAAGCAGAAGCTGCATTTCTTCTACACTGATACTTTTTTTATCATGTTTTAATAGTCAACTTCATTGTCTAGCCTGGGACAAAACAATTCATCATCATCGAGCACTCAACAATTCTGCACAATGAGCTAGGTCTTTTTTTTTAGTTACATTTTTTACATTTTCTTTACAAATGTAATACTTATGTACATTATATATTTTATTTCTACAATTGATTTACTTTACTGAAACTCTACAACTTTCACAGGAAATCTGCTGAAGTCTTTAGCAAATATGAGTCATTTTTAAAAAGAAATTCATATAAACAACCAACATACGTCACCGCCCTTTGATATCTCTGTTAAGGATTTGGATCTGGAAGGGCTACTATAATAAATGTAAGAAAAAAGGCTTTATCTAATTGTACATTTTGTTAAGAAATATCATCCCACATAGCTACATAAATTCACCAGCTTGCAATAAACAGAGCACCATACCGCTGCACAACTGGAAACGTGTACAAACCAATTTTAAAGTTTACTAGTGAAACAGCTTCATCACTCATAGCACTTTTAGACTGAAGGAAATCTGCAAAATTCTTTAGGAAATATACACTCCTTTAGTTGTAAAGCTTCCAGAACAGTGCTGGTCACTGTATATTGTGAAGAACAAGCATCCACTTCTGTAACTTCCCATATGCTTCTCTTGGCCCATGCTTCTGTCTGAAGTCAGACTTTTTCCTCTACCTATTCCTTGGTCACTTACAAATCTGCTGTTGAATATTAAGTAGGAATTCATAATACGAGAAAGCTGCTTCTGTCCGATCCTCAATTAAATGTTGAAAAAAATCTGTTTTGGCAGGATTCTCATCTCTGAAAGAAGAAAGGAAGGTATTGAGCAAAATCAAACTTCGAGCAAAAAAATACACTGGAAATTCAAACAGAGGGATAAATTCTAATAAACTGCTTACTGTCACCTGGAATAAAAATTCAGTCCAAAGATATTACAATTGCAAATAATCCGAAGTCTAGAAAAACACTTGAAATTTTCAATACACTATCAAACAACAGCATCTTTTTAAGTATATAAAATGGTTGAAAAGCAGGTGAAATACAGCACTTAAAATATCTTGTAGAAACACAAAAAAGGAAATGGAAAAGTTCTTTTGTTTTTGAAGCTAACAAATATGCTGGTGGCAATGAAAGAATGCAAAAATTCCACCTCTGCTTACATGTAATCTCAATCTCAATTGCCTCCCCATACTTTCTTGGCAAAAGAATAGAAAAGGTAAACATGTGAAAGACCTAGTATCCAAAATTAGTGCCCCCATAAAAATTTGATGGGACACAGTCCTTTGTTCTGGTATTATGCAGCATGTAGCAGAGCTCTCCTATTTATTATGGTCTCTCAGAACTTCTTGCAAGTCAAGCAGCAGCCAACAATGCCAACAGCTCAAGAGTTTCAGTCCTATATTTCAGCATCATTTCTCTGTGCAAATCATGATACTCTTCTAAAAAGTGATCTCCTGTCCAGCTCAGTAAAATGAGTACTTTACAAGTGAAAGTAATCTCAAGTATAATCACTTTAGAGAATTTAAACCTCCTTAAGCAGGTCATGGCTTGAAAAGACTTCAGAACTTGCCTCATCTATCATAAATCAACTACTATCCTATAGATTTCAGTAACAGATACAATTATTAAACCATCTACAGATTAACACCAGTGATCATAAGGACATCCACTGCGGTTTAGTATATCCCTAATATAAAAATATGGAACTAATTGCTACCAATAAAACTATTAGCAACTGAATTTGCACTAGATTCAAAGACAACCTTTGTCAATAGACAGTTTTAGAAACAGCACTTTATCAGCTGGGAAGATGATGTTATTCAGTTTCTTCCAAGACAGATATACTGACTTTTCATCAGTCTTAATTAGAAATTGTAAATACAAGTTGATAGTAACAACTCAGTACATAACAGGAATACTTACTTTATTACTTGAAGAACTGGACTTAAAGGTCTGCTATCTCTAAGCCAAGATATAAAAGATCGCGTCCTTTCTGAAGAAGGTGCATCCACCTCAGGAAGCTGTGTCTGGTTGAAGGTAATTGAAAGAAAGCATCATCTTTTATTACCGAAACTATTAAAAAAACCAGATCCTGGAAGTCGTAACATGACTCAAGCCACAATTTCTATGAAGAAATTACCAACCATTAACATACACAGATGTTTTTCTTCAGCTTAAAAGACAATACCTCATAATATCTGTGGTGCACTGCTATCTCAGAAAGAGTACATCTTAAACTGTGTTTCAAGTGCAAAAGACTTTAGACAGCAAGGTCACCTTTTCAAAATGCTGCTTTTGCAGTCTTCCTGCCTGTACCTTCCTCTGTCAATCAAATTTCTACATGTTGCACTTTGCATCACTAAAGAAACAAGAAGTGAAATCTCAATTGTATGTAAATATCAATGAAAAGATGCTACTGGACTATCTGGTTAGGGAACAAGCTGAAAAAAATAGACTTAAAAAGACATGAGCAATTCACTGAGCTAAATATACCAACTCTTCAGCCAATTTGACACCTTAAGACAGTTAATATGACATAAAGGAATTTATTTAAGTTAAAGTAGTTCCACTGCAACCTTCGTAGAATGAGGGCATAATTTAAAAGAAGATAATTTTGTGTTTTTGTCTCATTTTCATTATAATAGGTGCTATATAACCATTAGAAAATAATTCTCCTTCTTCCGTTATCCAAGTTCTTCCTGGAAGCTCTATTAACTAATACTTACCACCAGCTGGTCATAGGGGACAGTTTAAAATAGCTAATACAGGCAAAATGCAAAACTCTGAACAAGCAGTCCAGTTTTACAGTAGTCTTATAGCTTACCACTCAACCTGTTCTTCCCTTTCCTCCTTGATACTATGCAACTATAAGCAGAAAATACCTACCTATGTGTTTCTACACTAACATATTTTTGGTACTATCTGGATACAACCATTTCATTCTGAACTTTCCTAGAGTGTCTTAAAAAGGTCTATCCTTACCTGCCAATTGTTGACATTATGGAATCACTACTCACTGAAGAGGAGACTTCTCTTTAACTGCTGCTCTGTTTCACGCGCTAGACTATAGGTACAGTTTATAACATACAAAATCCTCCACCAAAACACATATCCAAGGGTCTTTGATGTTCTAATAGCTAAAAGTTTCTCTTTTTAACATTGAGTCAAGGCTTAGAAGCTGAGCAAAACCTAACTCTTACCATTACTTACAAGCCTATTGTGTCATACTACAGATTTGGTATCTTATGCCAGGTTCAAAGAACACAAGGCTTCTGAAAACTATGGCATCAATGAAATAACTCCAATCTTAATCATTAGCACAGCTGAATAGGTAATTTTTGTATTCATCCTGTGAAATTACTTCCTATATGTGTGAATGCCCAGGTGCTTCCATTAAAATAATAAAAACAGTTATGTTATAGAGCAATTGTTTGACATTTTATAAATGCTAACATTTACATGCTTACATTCTTTCCTTGAAAGCCTCTGACAACTTCTATCTGGCTCCTATGAAGCTGACAAGAGGTTAGAAGGTACCTAACTAGGAAAAAAGCCAACCTAACTCATAGTTACATAATTAAAAACTGAAAATGCAGAAATAAATAGATTAAATGCATAAAAGCACTATAAAGAACAATTCATTAAAATGCTTACCATTTTCTGTGGCACTGATGCATAGTTCGGGTATCCAAGGACATCTTTTATGAAGTTGTTATCACAGTTTTTTCCAATCCAAAGGTAAAAAATCTGTAAGATGTCAGAGTTAGATTTAGTAAAGGCCCTGCATACATTTTAGAGAAATAGGAAAGTGGTGCTGCAACAGGAATAATACCAGAATAGTAACTTCCATACAAATGAATCATTTGAGTGTTCCAGTTGCAATTCATACATACATGTCTATATTCATAAATAAGTATATAAATCATCAGTACATTGGTAACATTTAGAGAAAGGTCATTAAATATAAAAAAACATATATAGGTAGAAATTCAAATACTGAAAGAATGAGATTGCAGGACACATTTATAATGGAACAGTTAATGCAGTAACTCCCCATGTTACCTCCTTAAATGAAATTCCTCAAATTATTTGAAGTCATACCACTCTGTTGGTTACTGCCCACTGGTTCTCAATCTAAACATGTCATAGTAAAGCACCAATTATCAGAGCTTATTGTAGTAATTATTTCAGAGGTCTGAGCACAGAAGCTAGTTTTACATTCACTCTCAGCCCTCAAGTGATTCAAGGTTAAAAGTGCCTTCTAGATTGCCACTGGAGTAGCATAATGCTTTATCCAACTGAGTGTTTCGGCACAACTTCCACAAATACCTTAAGCTGTATCTACAGACTTTGTTCACTCTCCAATTCCCTCTCACTTGCAACTCTTACATAACACAGGCCACAAATCATAAACCCACTTTTGGTGGGTAACTGAGAACATTCCTGCAACAAGTGTTTTGTTAACTACTCCTAGTATATGCAATTTTATAGCCGTTAAAAGAAATTCTGGAAAATACAAATCCTTAAATTCCAGAAAAAACACCTCAGTGTGAACTCTTGGTATATTGTGATAAGTCTTGCATGAGAAAAAATTAACCTCTACAACCTCAAAGATACTTCTCAGGTCAAAATATGAAAGCTTTTCACTGGAACACAGGTTTCCGTCATGTTACCTGGAATGCTGATTCGTAATACTGTTATTGCTGAGAGCTGACTGGTTTTAATAACACAGCAAGCATTGCCTTTTTTTTTTTTTCCCTTAAAAATTTTTTTAAAAATGAATGTGTAAAATTTTAACTTACTGAACCACAATCCATAAGAAAAGCTCCTTCTCTTGTCAACTTCTCTGCAGACAGTTTCTGAAGAGGTGGCTGAGGAACAACTCTGTCATTTACATGTATTGTACTCTGTAACAAAAAACCCAATAACACTAGAATTTTACCTTTAAAGGTAAAACAAAACAGGAAAAGCACCTTTGATCTCTAGTAAAATTTTGAGGATTCTCATGTAACAAAATACTACATTAAGCCTAAAATGATTACGTGCATCACACAGCTCTAGAATGTTACTTATTCTAAAGGCTACTTTAATACCTAAAACATAATAATGCAGGTTAATTTAAGTTGCTTATGTAACATTTTTGATGCTACAGATGTCAAAATTTCAAAAGAATTTCTAATGTTTACTCTTAAGTTTTTCTCAAATAACTTTTGTTTTTTTCCCATTGCATTCAATTTCACTAGAAATGTTGCAAAAGCAGAAAACCATCAAATTCTACTCCCTATAAGGAAGGGTTCAGTATTTAGCTGCATTCAGTTAACAGGAAGTCCCCTGATTTAACATCCTGCCTGAAGTGATCCTTGGGTGTGTCCACAGAGCACTATGACTGATCTGATTAAAGAATCTGTCTGTTTTCATTGACATTATTAAAAAATACCCCACCTTCCTCCCCAGCAATAAACCAAACAAAAACAATCATAAAAAAAAAAAAATTAACCCAACACCCCAGTATTTTCAGATTAAAGTTGCTTTCCCCTCCAATACAAAAATAGGCCAGGTATCTCAAGAATCTCTGAAGCATTCTGCAAAAAATATAGGGAAAAAACAGCCTACTAACTAACCACATGCCCATGTAGTAAAAGATTAAAAAGAAATCAGTATTTCAAAAATTTCATACTATAATGCCACAGATTAGCAGCATTTGGGGATTTATATAAAATTATGAAAATCAAGCTACTGAATTCCACTTGGGAAAGTTCCAGGCTTTACTCAATACCCTCAAGAATCAAGTGTTAAGAGAAAAGAAAACCAACAAAAACATTTAAAAAGGATACTGTAATATATCACACAGAATTTTTAAAGAAAGAAGAAATTGAGGAGCAGCCTTTGTCGCAAATACTTCAAACTGAAGTAGTACTAAATGGCAGATTAGCATTCTGTTATGACTTAAAATGTGATTTGTCAATTCCAGTAGGTAAAATAAGCCCTATTTTTTGTATTTTTGTACTCAAAATAACTGATCTAAAAGTCTTTGCTAATAAAACTGGATCTCCTAAAGACACTGCTGATTCTTTAGAACACAAGTGCACTGAACACAGTTTCAATTTAAGTGCCACAAAAAGAACTTTACAAGGCTAGTTGAAGTTGGCGTCTCAAAGACTGTGAGGGGTGAAATATAAAAAGAATAACTCCACTGAAGAACACTGAGTTTAGACTCACCTATTTGAGCTTATGAAATACCATAAAAGAAGCTTTAAGACGACAAATAGCTCAGAGGTTGTGCTGAACAATACAATACCACCACAAGAGAAACTATTCAGTTTCCTGTATAATCTTGTATCACTTACAAACAAACTCCTACATATACTTTTCCAAAATTAAGGATTGAAAACTAATAAAACCTTACTTACAAAACCTCTTATTTTTGCAATTATAACTAACTTTGACCCTAAATAAAATTCCATCTTACTTCTTACTATTAAAAAAATTGCATCCATTTCCTAGGCTATGTCTGTAGAAGATGAATTAATAAAACCTGGTTTCCTACATGGAATACTTTCTCAGTCTAATCATAACCATCTAGAAGTACAATTCTGTTTTATCCACTTCAGTCTGAGAAACCACTGGAAGGTTGTTATTGCAGGCAACTGTATCTGATTTCTGTATGTAAAACCTTGAATAATCCATCAGATCTACTACACTCATTTACTACAGACAGCTTTAAATAATAAAAACACACTGAAGATGTTTCCAATATGTAAAATTTTCTTTACTTTCTTTGTATAATAAAAAAATTATGGAATCACTGTTGTCATTGAACCAAGATGAAGTAAAACCATAGTTCTGCTTATACCACACTACCATACTTGGAACTCAAAACTTGAAAATATTTCTATTTTTTTATAACTTCATGAAAATGCTCTGTTTATACTAGAGTAACAACATAAAATCACTGCAGCACAACACCAAGTCTAACGGGCCATTAAAACTAGAAAATGCTATAACCAGGCTTCATACATTACCTCATCAGTCAACTTGTCTATTCTGTACAAGTTGGGATGTATCATCTTCATCAAATGAACAAGAGGCTGGCTCTTCATCTGGCACATCGCATAGACACGATCATCCAAGCGTGTACTTGTGCCTGTTCTGAAGGCTTTCTGCAGGAGAACAACATCACTACTGAAATCCTGTATTTTATGTCACGTGTAAGAGTGCATTTCAGACTTCTGAAACTGTCAAAGGTGGAAAAGCTTTTGTATAAAAATGTATCTTATTGATAAAATCTTAATCATAGACCTTGAGCAGAGTACGTTTAAAACATAATCCACTCTCCTGTCTTACTGATGAAGGAGAATAAATTTCTCCCTCAGTTTGTCTAAAACTGGCATGCAATTGGGCCAGCATTTCTCATTTTTATTCTTGACAAATGATACTGGCCTGTGAAACTCACTAATGCAAGCTATCATACAAAACATATGAAACAAGCAGAGTTCAGGCAAGGTACATATGTGCACAAAATTAACTCTCAATTTGCAATAGTAAGAATTCAGTGTTAAGGAAAAGCTTTGGAAAGGAAACACACTCTGATGTTTCAAGGAGAAACTAGGCATGCATAGGATAAAATTTATTTTTTAACTCTTTCCTAATTAATTTTTCAGATTTCTTTTAGAAGCAACTGGTACACAATTGCTGTGAGAAGCAATACAATGAAGTAAACATCACATTCTGACTCAATGGAGAACATTCATATTCACTTCTGCAACAAAATTAAGGACATCACTCCTCCTTGGCTGCCACAAGCATTTTGATTTTGGTTTCTCTATGTTTTATTATTGTTTGTAAAGATAAAAAAAACGCCCCAACCCAAGCGACTTTTCTCAAACACTCTAATTTCTCTTTTGCACAGATTTTCTTGATAATAAATGGTCTGCTTTTTCCCCACCATTAACTCCATTTGTTATGCAAGTATCAAACATCATAATCAGTATCCTAGAGACTGTAGAAATCACTGAGCTGAAGAAAATAAAATACTATGGTTAGATCTCTTACAAAACTTATATAAAGGTTTATTCATCATAAGAGAACCAAGAACTGTCAGACATGAAAACCTTTAAGATGTGAGATTTATTTGTAACAAAACCCAGCAGGAAGCTCTCTCTTTTTAAGTATGATGTTCAGTAAGCCAAAGAAAGATATCATTAAAAAAAAAAAGTAGTAACTACTTCTATGTGAACTTTTAACTATATCACTTCAGTTTCTGTAATAAATTTCACTATATCTCCATGGAAACTAATTTTTCTTCTTGGAACTCTGAAGTCCAAAAAACATGTATTGAAAAAAACTTGACATATTTTTTGCATCATAAAATAAAAATGAAGACGTAGTAATAAGCAGTTTCCAACAATCTCAATGAGCTACACTAATTAGCTGCCAAAATCTAACAAATGCTAGTTGTAAATTATGTATTTATTATTTTCATTGTAAAACAATTTAAGACAAAACATAAGAAATTCAAAATCAAGTAAACTAATGAATGGTTCAGACATTAATAATTTAAAATAAGCTACTACAGTCATCTTCTACATTAAAGTCCTGTCGGCATGAAGATGATAATCCATTTTCCATAATTTTAGAAAAGTGCAGACATTGCTTGCTTTAAAACTGAAGAACTCCTCAAATGGAACAATGAACTAAACATCAAACAGTAATCCACTAGATGATACATACCTGTTTGAGAAGAGCCAAAATATAGAGTGGAAAGAGCTTGAGGGAAGTTGGTGCTATCAGCATGGACTGCTGCAGATTTGAGGCAGATGACATATATGCTGCCAAGGAGTCCACCACAGCATTGACTAAGGCATCTCTTGCATCTGCAAGGCTGGATGAAACTGAGCGATCCACAGCTGGTGGGTTAGAAGGAGGGAAGAAGTTACTAGAGATGACCTCGCTCATTCCCTTGAATTTTGAAAATTTTAGCTGCACTTCTGGGTTATGTTTTCAGACTAAAAATCCCCTAAACCACATCTGTGGTCCTATTTTTTTTAAGAGTAAATTAGATGACTGTCCACAAAGGAACTCACCTTCAGAATGCTTAAAAATATAGTGTGGCTAATTTTGGCTCCACAGTTTGTACTCTCGGAGAATTAAAAGAAATTTTTAAAGCAATTATACAAAGTGGAATCTAAATATAAACCCTGTTTGAAATCTTAAACAAACAACTTAGCTATTGTTGAAATGTTTTTGGCCAACCTCCAAGATAAGATTTGCAGCAATTATTTCAATTTTTTTTTTGCCCCCCCCCGATATTTATTCCATTACTTCAGGGGCATAATTGTGATTAGTGTAAATGCACTATGTAAATGTAAATCTTTCCCTGTTGAGCAAGGCCTGCAAATCCTTTGGTTAGAGGAAGCCACCTGCTGGACTGAATGTGCATTTAGGAGGAGCTTACAGAATGTTTTGGGTTGGAAGGGATCTTAAAGATCATCTAGTTCCAACTCCAAATGACACAGAATTACAATTTATATCTTGTAATTGATTTCACTATTAACATACATTATAGCACATAGTAAAAAGCTGCACAGAGTCCTATATATTTAACAGTTATGTCTATGAAACAGCTACTTACGACCCACAAGTAAGGGATAAGTAAAAATCCCCAACCCAGCAACAACAGGATAGAGGGACAGAAAACCAGTATCTCAGATAGACTGTTGCCAGAACTCCCTTTTAGTCTCCAGTAACTCGCTAAACTGAATCGCTGTTTCTTAAGTAATCCTAGAATGCTAAAATTTGAGTGAACAACAATCATAACGATGATACAAAAATGAGAGTTTTGATCCAAGTACGTTACGATTCTTTGTCCTTTACTAACATCCAGAGAACAAAGAAAGAAGGCTCCTTTTAAAATATTAAGTCATCTAAGTATTCAGAACAAGGAATATTTCAGTTCACAGTTTCAGTATAAATTCGGTTTTGTCATCTTTTGCACTCACAGGCTTCAGTGTGCTGCACTCCAACGTCTTTTATAATATCCAGGCTTTGTTCACTACTTCATTTAAATGACTGGCAAAATTAGGAATATGCAAAAAACCATGTGAATCTCTCTGGTCTGTACTCACCCATGTTTGCTAAGAGGCACACGACTGCTTGTACATCTGCTCCTGCATACACATCAGACAGTGAACTTACTACGGGCAAGCAAAGTGTGTGCACTCGAATTCGGCGCTCACCTAAGAGACATAAGTGGAAATCATTATGCATTCTCTCCTGGTAGAAGTAAACAAATTCAGTCATTACAGTATCTCCTCCCATCTAAGATGCACCCATTCTAGAAAACATACCCGCAGGAAATTGCTGCAACACTGTCTCCCATTCCTGTCTCAATCTGTTCAAATTCTACTCTAAAGCAGCACAAATTGATAACACAAACTAGCAACATACACAGAAAGTGTCTTGATCCTACCAATGAAGTACACTGATATCCATACCAAAATTTTGTGGCATCTTCCACCATAGAAATTAGCTGCTACTCTTTATGCCCACCCAACGTAGTAACGGCAGGTTGTTCCAATCCATCCGTCTGTGAATTCGGGCAAAGTGCCTGCTAAACATGTTACTGCTGGTAACAGTGGCCAGACGTTTACTTAAAAGAGTCTTGCTGAATCAGTACTATGTCAGATGGAGATGAAATTTTCACACTAAAACAGAATTTATAAGGATTTCCAGTGTGTGATTAACTGCCAAGTAGGTGTACTAGCTCTGACAAGATCCTCTTAGGGGATAGAGCAAAACAAAAGGCTGTGTAACTAACTATACAAACATTACATTATAAAAAGAAACAAAAGGCCCACTGACCAATTAATTTGAATTTATTTACCTTTGCTGGAAGTATACAAAAGAGCTGTTTGAAAACAAACCAAAGATGTGTCAGTCAGACTTTCCTCTATGGACATTTGTACGGCAAATCCAGCATCAGGATTGACATTGGCAAGGGACAGTAAATCAGTGGATCGTACAAAAAAATTCCCATGGAAAGTGTGTATTGAAAGACCTAGAAGCAGATTAAATCATTCAGAGTGAGGTTAAAACAGCATGGAAAACTCTTATCAATAACTAAACCCACAGCCCTCCAACTAAGGTTTAAGAAAACAGTAAAAATTCTATCAAGTACAACCAATTACATGAATCACTGGACATTTCAGCACGATTTTGTAGAGTTCATGTTCAATTCTGAACACGCCAAAGCGAACGATGCCCTTACACTACACATGTCAACTTATAGTGAGATGGTATCATCAACTAAAAAACAAAACAAGAAAACTAACATCAAAAGCTAACTTGACATAAAGAAGGTAACTATCTTACTCTTGAAAGAAAGAGAAATAACATTCAATTTAATGTTGCTTAAGACTAAGCTCATTGGAAATGACTGCTAACACACCTACGCCAACCTTCCCATACAAATCAGTATTTAAGACATACCTTTTGTACATCTTATGCGCATAACTGCTTCAAATCCAATCTTTCTTGTAAGGTATCTTTTCAGGTCTTTTTGCAACTTTTCAGCCTGAGCAGGATTATGGCTACGGTGGAAAGATGGATAGTAGTAGATGCATCCAGCAGAATACTTAGACATGCAAGCTGTGAAGGAAGGGAAGATACAGTTAAGAAGTAAAACTGTAATGCGAAATCAGGACATAAAAATTGTGTCCAGACTTCTGCAAGTCTCATCTGTGTTCATCTTCTCAATATCACCCACACTTGTAAGACAGTGAGAACTGTCCTGGACTCAGGTCACCGATAACAGAAATTAATTACCCCAATACATAATGACCTAATTATACACCAAGCTCAATTAACATCCTACCTTTGGCAGCTAACACTGAAGTGCTTGCAGAGATATCTAATGGTGTAGAGGCAAAATTAAGTGTGTGTGCAGAGACAAATCTTGGATAATTATTGAAAGATGAAAACTGTTCTACCTCTATAATTAAACTTCATTTATTCATTGCCACATTTCTGTTTCCTGTTTAAATGAGAATACTTCTCATTTAAAACTCTGAAATCCTAGAATAAGTTGTCTGATACCACCAATGTTAATACTTCTATTCTTCTGACAACTTCAAGGTCAATTCCTTTGCAACATGAGCTGCAATTACAGAAGTGCTAAAATATTTACATTATTTAAGAATTTCTGAAGCAGCCTATGGTTCTGAAGAGAGACAACAGTGCAGAAAGAGGGAATGAGGTACTCCTTACCAAGAGAAGCCAGATCAGAATATTGTGAACTTAAGAGAAATAAATCCACAGCAGTCTGCTGGCCAGAGCAGTCCAGCGCCAACTTCTTATAAAAGTCTGTTGCTGGACCAAGATGCTGGACCACCTTCAGTGAAAAAATCATACAGGGAAGAGTTAAGGCAACAATCATGCTTTTTAGACAACATGGAACAAAAGACGTACTATTCAGTACCATCTGAGTAACTGACCACAAACCAATCACAAATATTTGCAGCTTCTTTTGCTTGCCAGGAAAAATTATGGACCAAAGACCAAAAGACAGCCCACACACTTCAAAACAACACTACACATACATGTGTAAACTAGTGATCTTAAATGCATAAACACAGACATAATCAATATTTAGTGAATTGTTATAAATGAAAACCAAGCATTGATCTACAGAACTATGCAAGTCAGAAAGACATGGCCAGTCTTTAGTCTCTTGAAATTAGTAGTAAGGTTTTTACCTTTGTGCTTGACCTTTGATTGGGATCTTCTCTGGAATGCAAAAGCCCTGCCCCCAAAGATGGTAACTGAGTTTGAAACACAGATATCCGACCACCCGTAGGAGACATCAGTTTAAATGCAGCCTGAAGAGCAGGACCCAGTGCACTGTGTGTTTCTCTTGTATTGGTGAACATATTTGGTAACGCATTCAGTAGATCTTTTATCAACTGCAGAACAGATTGAAAAGTGTTTTATGAGATTTTGTAAGCTTGGCATTTTCTGCTGTTTCTAAAAAAGCTGTATTGCCACAACTAAAGTGGCAGAATTAGTACCAAATATTTCAGTTTAGCTTAAACACATTAAGGAAAACAACATTGAAATTTAAAAGCTATGATGTATCAAAGAAACAACATGTAATACCTCCATAATGAAAAGTTAGCATTGGAACTACATATTATGAAGCTTGAATGCAAAGTTTAACAGGAACATCTATTTTGAACATTTAACACCTTAAATTTAATGACATATTTTGAGCAATCATACCTCTTTACTTTCATGGAGATTTACAAGTAAACTATCTGGTGTAGGTAGGAAAATATCTGTAGAGAGAACAGAAAAAACCCTTTTTATTAAAGAAAAAGGCTAAGACTAAAACAGAGCAAAACATTTCATTGCCCACTGCTACACACACACTATGAAACAGTCTACTTTTCTAATATGTATGTTAGAGAGAGTAATACAGTCTATACAAAGCTTGTCCTATTCGGAGCAAAATTAACCTTTGAATTTCACATTTTAAATATCACCTACTCTGTAGTTAGTGCAAGAATATTTTTCAGAAAACTACTCTCATTCAATAAAACTGACCTAATACCAAATAATTGAGAGATTCTAACCTTTGCTCTGGGAAAAAAAAAACTAATAGTTCTCAAAAATTCAACTTCCATTTTCTTTTTACTTACCATCAATATCTGAGACAATGAGCATCTGAGGCTGTGATAAACCTTCTTGCAAGTTGTAAAAGTGAACAGTGCTGTCAAACGTTATGAACCCTATTCTTGTTCTTGAATCTCCAGGCAGCCTGAAGCAATTAAAAATAAACTATTAAGCCCTAAATCCCTCTCTCAAGACATAAAGATACTCAGGGCTCCTGCTGATGTTAGCAGAAACTCAGTTCATGTGTAAAGAAGTGAAGGCAGAACATAAGAAGAGAGACCTGAAGCATGAATACAAGCAATAGTCCCTCAACATTTTCTGAAAAGCTGGGGTAATGACACAGTTTACAAGACCAAGTGTTACAGACAAGCAGTCACTATTGATATTTTGTTCCAAGAGAGAACTTTATAGGTTCATTTAAACATTACACTGATACATGAAAGGCAGCCTCCTCAGTTCTTTAACAGAAAATATTGCATTCTGCTCTTTCCTAACACAGAGCCCCCATTGACAAACACAGTTAGTGTAGCTGTAGTTACAGAGTACTTAGCAGCTCTAAACCAAAATCCAGGGTCTCTACAATGCAACATACTTATTTCTCATGTAGACCATATTTCAGTGTATGGCATAATACAAAATTAAAGACTACATAGGATTTCTCAAATAAAATATAAAAAACATCATGAAGTACTGAAAACCATGACAGTGACCAAAAGCTATAGAGGTAAATATAGTTGTTACCATCTGGGCATATAAATGAGGTGGATGCACTTCTTTTCTTGTAGACTTTGCATGGGATTTTATGAATTTTCCTAAAATAATTAAGCATGTTTCTGAGAATCTGTTGACAAAACAGCTGTAAAAAACTGAACAAAGACTGAACCAAAAAAATGGAAGTGAAGATTTTTCATATATATGTTGGTTTCTTCAGGAGAAAACCAGGTTCCCCAAGAAAAACTTGTAGAAAGGAATTTTCAAGGCAAGGTCTCCACAGGATTAGTTGTCAAAAGGCCTGAACACAGTGAAGCTCACTAACCATTGCTCAAAAAGCACAAGCAACAGTCCCATACACACTGTCCCAGTGCAAAAATGAAAACACACAGAAATTGGCACAGGTAGATCTGGGTAACTGTGATCTAAAAGAAACAAACTGACAATACAATTCACCTAGGCAGTCTCACTCTCATGGTTACAATGATCCAGCTTGCAGCCCCTCAGATGTTTCAGCACAAGAACCAGACAATTTAACCTCTGTAATTTACTTTTTGTTTTGTTCTTGGTGGGGGGAAGAATGCAATTTAAATATCTTTGTACAATCAATATGTTGTTATAAGTTACAGCTAAATATTCCTTGCAGATAAATAAGTAAATTTTATGCAGATACACATGCAGGGAAGAAATTCCAGGCAATGGAATTTCTGCCTTTTAGGGACAGAATGTTTAGACACTTTGAAATTTCCTTCAAAATTTTAATTTACAATTCTTCATAACAACATGTTATCTGATTTGAAAAAAATATTTATACTCTTACTTGTCTAGGTTTTCCAGCAATGACTGGCAGACTATTGTCAAATATCCAGCTTCCACTGCATTATGAGATACATCTAAAACAAATAAATATACCGCAGGCTGAGGAGGACGAAGCTACAAAGTAAAAAAAAAAAAACAAAACAAAAACACTCAAAAATCATATTCAAAGAAATGTTAAAAGTGATTAGTCATTAGAAAGGCAAGTTGGAAAAGGGAATACTTAGAAAAATGCAAGGTAATCATTATGAAATAAAGGTAATTTACAAAGCAATATGCAGACAGACTTAACCACAATCTCCTAATGGTTAATAGGTGCCACTTGTAATTAACATAAAATGTTATACTTCAGGGAAAAAAAGGGGTATTTTAGTTCCTCCTTCCACTCAAACATGATGAAAGATAGGGATTTCCATCTTTTAAATTCCACTGTTCTTTTGGTACATGGACAATGTGATCCATTAAACAGGGTTAAAGTATTCTACCTACATCCTTCCTCCAAGGATAGAATGTGTAACAAGCTCTATTTATTCACTGTTCAATGTCTCTGCCACAATGTTTCAAAGACAAGAGAATAATTTATTTTTGCTGCTGCTAATAATGTCATTATGAACTATGTTTTTCCCCACTATCACAGCAATTGTAAGCTGACTCCTAATGAAAATAATTTATTCACAACTACTAACTAGAAATTTGAAGCTGAATTAATTTGCTCATTATTCTATTACTGGTCTTTTAAAAGCTCCTCAAAATGAGGGAGAAAGGCAGAAATTACACTGCATCAGATTCAAATCTGACTGTGCCACATTAAACTACAGTGGATTACAACACACATTGAATTACCTTTAAATGAAAAGCTTCTGACTGTGTACATTAACCAAAACTCAAAATATGAATTTAACTATTCCTTGGGGTTAAAAGGAGCTTCACAGGAAAATTAATACACATCACAGGAGCAATATGCAACATTAATTTCAAGCGCTATTATATCAACATGCAATTGTTGTTGAAGCTACCATGAAGACTTTTTTATACCATATAGTCTGAGGAAGCAATGAATTCCACTGTAGAATTTTGCACCTCTGGCCGTTTGTGAGGCTCTCCATAAGACCGTGTCAGGGGATTATACATAAATTCTTCAGGAACTATTAAAAAAAAAAAATCCCCCCCAATACAGATTATATTTTTGACAGCAAATAAAAACCATTATTGCACCTACAACCAAAGTAATGTGGGTACATTTCAATTATTGCAACAGCAAAAGATTTACATTATGGATACATAAAACAAAGGAATATTTCAAATATCTCAAGCATGTCTTAACATCAAAGTTCAGTAATTAGAAAGAAAAGGGTTTTTTTGAACAACAATATATTCCCAACTATAAAACAGCAATGCAAGTAGAGCATTTCACAATGAGCAGCAATCTGTACTGTTTCTCATAACCTCTGGCCTGGATTGCAGCTGTAGCTGTTATCAAGTTTTCATTTGCATATTGCAACAGCAGTCAGTGAGGTTAACTGATTTCATTAGACAATCAACATAATATGAATATATTTTCTTCATCTCCCCGAAGACTGCAAAACAATCTTTTGCTTCAAGAAAATGCACAACACATCTGACGTAAGATGTTTTTCAAAATCTCTGGATCATAAGAACACTGTCACTGTAGTCTATGTTTTAATCTAAAGTATCCCATGGGCTGATACAATGCAAATACTTGAAAGAGATTCTATAAATGCAAGCACCTCCTGCTACAGTCACTTACAACTTACCATCATTAACTCTATAGCACAGGTTGCATTTCCACCGCCTTTGATCAATGAAAGAAACAAAAGGGTTGATATAAGTCCTGCAGGATCTGCATCTCACTATTGTGCTCGATGTTATTACTGGTAATTGCTAAAAGGAAACAATGAAAAGCTGCCATAAATGGTATATAATATATTTTATGGAAAACATCACTGTGCAGTACAGTTCACAAAAGCTTCATAAGACTACATTTTCTATCATCTTTCCTTTTAGCTGTTTAGTTCAATTTCATAGAGTAATTATTATGTCTACTAAAAACAATAGCCCCCTTAAAATCAAAAGATATAACATTTAATTATTGTCTTAATCTAATCTCAAAATCAAAGATTTAGTAAGATCTTAAATGAAGTTACTTTAAATTACAGCTACTGTGACAAAAGGAATTATGAAAGACAGGACAACTCTGAGTGACTGTATGAAATATGACAGACAGCAAATCTTACACAAAGAACATACATTCTATAAAAGGAAGTTATAGCAGACAGTTATTCACATTTTTACATAAGTGCTAATACATTATATTGAGAGGAGCTGCTTAACAATTATGAATATATCTTCCCTCTTACATTGTGCTTACATTCTATTGACAGCAAGTATCAGGCCAGTCACACAATCAAACCAAGCACCTCTCTCCAGGAGAGCTCTGTAAACACCTTTTCAAGAGGTATCTGACAGTTGTGAGCCCAACACACAGAGCAGCAATTCTTTGGAGAACCACAGGCAAGCAAAGATTTCCAACAACAAAAAAAAGAAACTTCAAGGACTTCTCCAAAGCTTCTCCCCCATGAATTTCAATGAAGTAGCAATTTCAAGGCTTTTTTTGCTCTCCTCCTCTCCAAGTCACAGACAATTTTTTTGTATTTCTGTTAAACTTAGGACTTAGAGTTCATTATATTTCATTGTTTGAATGAAAACAGAACAAATGCATATATAAAATAAATGCACTAAAAGAAAGTAAGATACTTTACCGTTAGGTCCCTGAAGGGATGCAGCAACAAACCCAAAGGAAGCTTAGCTTTGTTCAACAAAGCCTGTGTCTGTGGAATATTTGTCAATGTACATCGAAATGAGCTGAAAGGAAACAGAAAAATTATGTTAAAATTTTAAAAGATGTTGAAAATATCGTGTTAATGCCTGATTTTAAAGAACTTAGAAATTTAGGAAATCCTATGTTTTACACAGATAATTTGATTTTAAAAAATGCAAAGAGATTTTAAAAAACTCTTCCTAAACAAACAAACAAATAAACAGTCCCCGGCTCCACAGTTTAGTAGTTCAGCCATGCAAGTATGCTGAAACCAACTTGCAATCAAGAGACAGAACTGCTTTAGGTACAACACTCAATGAAAACAATGTACTTTTCTATTCATTATAAAGACTTCTCCAGTGAAGGAACAACAGAAGCAATAGAGTATTTAACTAGTTTTCAGAATGTCATGTTTATGTAAGAAAACAGCTGAAAAAGATCCCCAAATACTGAGAAAGTCAAAACCTTTTGTTTTGTTTAACATGAAGGGACACTAAAAAAGCCCAATGCACAAACAATGCTGTCCAAAGTGTTCCACACGCAAGAATGATTTCCCAGACTTCAGTTTTCTGATTTCTGGTGGGAGCACTGTCACTACAGCACTAAGGATGCTGCATCACTTTAGGGCAATGAAGAATATTTATTTTGGAATTACAAATAAAATCTCTGGGGAATAGCACTTCCCATTGTACTTAGCTGCACTCGATAGTCAATAATACTACTTAATGTTAATCAGAGGTAAAAGGATATGTGATAGCAGAATTACCATAATAAAATATATTCACAAATTGTTACATGTATTTGGACATGATCATAATACTCCTTTGCAATATTATGAAAATATTCTATTAAACACACTGCATAACACTGAGGTGTTTATTAAAAGACCTTTTTTTTTTTTTAAATGGATAAAACAAGGTGAAGATAAAACAAAATGATTGAAGTATTAGGAAACAAGGCACACTCACTGCATATAATGTATTCTGATGGCAGGACAGTTTCAATATTTGTGTAAGTATTCAGAGGATAAACTTACTTGAAAGGGGTTTTATTAGGTCATCACTAAGATTTAAAGTCAGGAATCAGTTTGGACGTTTTTTGACATTTTAAATAATTATTGCCCACTAAAAAACGTAGGACGCTGTCCCAGACACAGTAAACTTACTCTGGACTGCAATTTAATTTCCTAAGATCAGAATTCAAGTTAGGCACAGGTGCTGGAACTGAAGACACTGGTAAAATATTTCTATCATGTGTAAGGTTTACTGGTCTCAAGCTTTCTGGCTGCTGGGAATGCTGTAGACTTAACCCTCCTAAGGAAGAGGACAGCTGGTTCACACCTGGATATTGCTGAAAAAGGTAAGAGCATGACAAACAGGTAAACACACAATGATGTTTAAATAACTACCCTCAATCTTCTTGAAATCCCCTCCTTCCCAGACATGTATTAAAAAAATATACAGCAGCATTTAGTAACAAACCTACACAGAGTTACACTGCAGAAATTTAAAAATGCTAAGACTAATGTGACACACCTTCCAAATGTGCATCATTGGACAAAAGTCAAATTCATTACACAAATCAACACTGGAAGTCATACATAATCCTTCAATCTCTCCAGGCATAAGAAAACAAGTTACTAAAAATGCTGACACAATTTCTCTCCCACACTCAACTGCAATTTAACTTTTGTTACAATAAACTTTTCCAAGTGACAGACACTGCTTTTAAATATTTATTTTTAAATTACAACAAAACACCAGAGAAAAGGAGAAAAGGTTACGTTGGAAGGCACCTTTGAGGTCTGGTAGCCTAACCCCTTGCTCAAGCAAGGCTAACTTAAAAGTTAATTTAGGTTGCTCATATAGACTTGTCCAGCTAAGTTTTGAAAACACCTAAGGATTGACAATTTCACAGCACAATCTGTTCTAGTGCTTCCCACTCTCATCCTGAAGAATTTTCTCTATATACATCCAACCAGAATTCACTTGAAGCAACTGCTGTTCTTTTGCAGTGTGTTCCTGAAAAGAGCCTAACTCATCTCACATTAATGATGAAGCCAATCCTTTCAATTAAAAAGAAAAAATAAATACGAAACATTTATTCCAAATCACATTTTACATTACGGCTGTGACAGTGAAAGTGCTCCTGGCTGTTATATTCAGTAAGGAATTTTGACCACCCATCACAGCAGTTTCATTATTTTGCCAACTGGCTCTTACTCAGAGAGCAGGATTGTGTATCATTATGTTTCTTTTTCAAGACCCCTTCACAAATACATTTCTCTGCACTTCTTTAGCATTTGTGTCTCGCCTCAGTGTCTGGCTCTTCTGTCACTGTTCTCAGTGTACAAGAGGAATCAGGTGATTGTACAAAATTCCTTGGGTGTTTGGTGCTCTCTTTACCAGGAAAACAGATTAGATGTAGGTAGCCTGCCACTACACATACCCAGCACAAGCTCTAGAGATCTCTTTATCTGGGCCTATGCCATGCCTTGCTCCTAAGGTCATTTAACGCTTGAGATCATAGCCTATGCTCTGGTATATGCTGATCAAGTACTTTCTTATGCGTCTTCATGGTTTTCTATCAATAAAGCTCTTTCAAACACCAGACCTCAACACTTTGGAGGTGGCTAATAACCGGTGAAGCAAACTTGTTAAGCCTAACTACTTGGAGGAACACTTAAAATTTTCATTCAAAAGCCTTCCAATAAGTTTAGAACCACAGCTATGACATCAATATAATACCTAATATTTATTGTCTCAGAAATTATAAAAATAAGAAATATGAAACAAGGGGGAAATATATCACACAGAAAACGGTTTTCCCACAAAGTTACTCCATGACATAATATTTAAATCAAAAATACAAGCCTGTGGATAGTGCTGAAAACCAGGATGGTGTCCTGGATTACTGGGCTGCACAGGAGTAGGTGGTGTTGCATTTTGGTAGCCTGGCTGCAGTGCTGGATATCCATAACCAAAGGGCTTAGAAGCTTTTGAAGTTTGGAGGACTGATGGAGCGGGAACTGGGCTGCTGGTCACAGAACGTGTCTCTGGCAGGACAAAAGAAATCCCACAGGTATTCAATATACTTATTATTTCCTTCTTAATTTAAATGTAAAACAAATGTTTTAAAACAACATTGTCATTTTTAAGTTTTTCATTATCCATCAAGTTATTTTTCTGCACTGAAAGAAGAAATTAGCAAGGAAGATTACATCAAGAACAGTGACAAAGACAGTGTAAATGGAAAGATGACCAGAGACATGTGTCACTACAAACAAAACATTACTTTATAAAGGCAACTTGAAAAAAAATATTATTTCAACTGAATAAAGAAAGAATGACTCCTCAGAACCACATTTTATTCCAAAATACACATTTGATATAAACCACAAGAGACCAAGTCTCCCCTCTATCACTTCTGAATACCGTCAAAACACGACTAAAATCATTCTGTGATTCTACAATTACTTAATGAAAAGCTGTGTCTACAGTTAGAGAACAGTACATGTTTTGACAGCATTCATAAATGGCAGAGGAGAAACTAAGCATGGTCTCTTTTGAAGTTTATAACTGATACAAGCTTCTCTTGTATATTGCTGCAGTACAGTTTAGTTCTACTATTTTTAGAGGTCAAACTGAAAGTAAGACATAGACTTAAATCCATAGTGAACTTAACAGCTGTAAATAGATGAAACTACTCTTTAGAAATGCCTACAAATGTGAGCTAAGTTTTAGAAGAATTTAAGCTTGGTAAAGTCCACTGAGAAAAGTGCGAGCAAAGAAACAAAGCACTCCAGAAACCAACTGCCAAGAAACTATTTTTGGAATGAACACTCCATGAGGGAAAAAAAACAATAAAACAAAAAATCAACAGATTTAAGAAACATAATGTTTATTCTGTTTATTTTTAAGGAAAAAAAGAAGGAACGAGCTGTTTTTAGAATATACCTTCAGCAGAACCAATAGTTGTTATTAGGCAAGAAGTTAGAATTTGTATTCCTGCTAGACCCTATGTGGATAACAATATCAGCTTTCTAATTCAGAGAGATCTCACTTTAATCAGGCACACATCAACCTAAGGCAAACTACTGTGACGCTCCTAGGGGCCAGAACAAGGCAAAAGAGCCAGGAGGGGTAGGCCCTCCAAATTAATTCAATTACAATTTAAAATACTGGCTAAAATACTTTGAATAGCATCTTTTCCACTTGCTCTCAATATGGCAGCTCTACAGATTTCAAGACCAAGGTAGTCAGCCAGTAGGTTCATCCAGAACCAACCTGACAGTCCTGATATTTTCAGAGCTAAGAGTAAGCAAAATAGCAGCCATTTTCTTTAAAAGAAGAAAAATAAAAGAAAATAACCTGATCCAAGCATCTCTGCAAGCTGACATTGTTGGTCTCCCAAAACTTCTGTGATGTGTCAGCCCCTATTATCAGCTTCTAATGTCAACACCACAATCAGGCATACAGTATAATCTAGAAAAAGATGCTGCTTTCACACTCAAAATATTTTCAGCACTAAGCTCAATACTACAGTGGAAAGCATGACATGATTCAGGGAAATTTTATTAAATGGTTATATAAACTTCAGTGTTAAAAATGTGAAAAGTTATTAAAAACAGGCATGTATGTTTTCTCTGATCATTTCCTCTGCTCCTTTCATGGGCATCATCTTTCATCTACTTGTTAATTAACAATACACAACACTAGAAATAATAAAAAAACACATTTAACTACTTAAATAAATAATTCAAAACAAACTGCTTACCTGTATAGCCACCTCCTTCCAGGACATCATAATTGTTCAGAACAGGAGAGGCACTGCTCGTAGTAGAGGAACTATCAAGTGCTGAGGGAGGAAAATAGTTTAACTTTAGGTACATCAGAAATGGCAATTTTTGATAAATAAGAGACTGAGGTTTTTTTTAAAAACCTTTGATAAAAAACTCTCATGAAAGATCCTGGGGAAAAAAAAACAAAAATTTCAGCCCTAAGACTTGAAAACTACTACCACTGTAAAGAGGAGAGGGGGAAAGTATAATCAACATGATACTAAAAACAAACAAGCACACGCCCAACAAACAGCAAGAGATCAGTGGGGAAAAGACAAAAACAATGAAAAAAGTTGTTTCTTGAAATAAAAAAAAAATTTCTATTAAACTGAAAGTTACTTCTAGACTGCATCAACTGAAGGCACGCACATTTTAAAAACAGTCCATTCACGACTTTCTTCACAATTGCAAACAACAGAAGATTCCCATCATCTTCAGGGTGATTATCCACCATCCCCACCTTCAAGCCAAACTGACAAGTATTTAATTCTTCCCTGCTTTCTGCACTGTTCTAATTCACAGCTTGCTTTCCTTTCATGCTAAAAAGCCTATTTTTCATCATCACGGACAAGAGGTCTCAGCTTCAGTCAGTATAAACAATTAGTCTTGGCTCAGCGAAGTAAAAAAGTAACTATGTAAAAGTAAGTATCAGAAGTTAACCAGATAGATATAAAAAGGCACAATGAGCACACATCTAGTTGTTAGTACTCAAGTGACTCAATTGCTTAATTTTTAGTTCAACCTATGCATGGGTCTTGATTATCTTACTGTAAAACATACTGCAAACAAAAAATTATTTTAAAACATCTCTTCCAATGCCATTTCGCATTCATTTATTTCTGAAGAAAAAAGGGCCAAGAAGATTAAAGCTATCTGCTCTTTAAAACACACCAAGCCATGAAGTGCGATAGAAAAGAGTCAATTTAAGAAAAAAATGAAAATCACGTATTTATAATTTTTGTGGCAGAACAGACTCAAAAGATTCACTGACACTGTTCTACTCAGAAGGACCAACCATTACCACACATCCCACTGCAAAGCTGAAAGTATTTCAAGGGAGAACTTCAATGGTGGAGTATTTGAGATTTCCAAGTAAAGAGACTCCTGCATATGAAAAGATAACATCACTAGTATTTGGGATGCAGCAATACCATGGCACCATCCTGACAATATAGAGAATTTTTGAGTATTTTGCCTTTAAAGCATTCAACTAAGATAGGGAAAAGCTATTTAAAAAATCCATAACACTAACCACAATATATTAATTAAAGGAAAGGTTAATGCGGTCACACTCATACAATCTCAGTTTTCAGATTTTCACTGTAAATTTTCTTTTTTTTCAATCCCAGAAGTTACAAAAGAACATAATTGCAAGATTTTATTTTCTATTCTAGGAGCTGAAGGAAACAAGATTCATGACTTTTATCCTGATCAGGACTAAGGCTTTTAAAACTAAGTCTTACTAAGTTAAAATATAGTTTTGTTAGGTCAACAAAACAATTGAGAAGTGACACAAACACAAGCAACCAGATTTCCAACACCTATTTTTCATAAAACCACAGTGACAGCCTGAGCTAGAAATTTGTCTACTGAAATCTGTTTAGGATTTGCATTAGCTCCAGGTGACGGCACAGAACAGGATGTTGCTCATTAACCAGATAGCCTCTGTATTGAATCTGGGTGCCCTTTCACTCTTTTCCTTGAGATAAATTTGAATGCAATAATACATCCAAGACTACAGGTTTTAGTGAAGTACAGAACTTGAGAGAGAATGATGGTAGGGAGTGTGAAACATTTTTAGGGAACAAAGGAGAGAAAGGTTACAATTGATAAAAAAACCCAACCAACATAATTTGAAAATTTGAAAACCTCGACATGTGAACACGACACACTGCTCTTACTTATGACCTGGATGTCATCATTGGTTTGTTCCATTCTTCACAGAATTATTATGAGTACACTACACTATTTCCCCAATATTCTAGTTGATGACTTAATTATTTTAATAAAACTCTGAACTATATGGCAGTGATATTTTTCTGAAAACATGAATTATACAATTAAAGGAAAAGTTACAATAGTTTCCTATTCCAAATCAATACTAAAAGCCAGCAGTACAAGGTATGTGCTGTTACCTCCAAGGTACTACAAGGGCAGTAGTCTAATGTTCATCTCAAAAAGCTTTTTATACTGTTACCACCCATACAGATAGTAAAGACTTCTCTAAGTTCCAAGAAAAAAATTTACCATAACTGAAGAAACTAAACTGGTGGGAAACACTAAACTCACAAAATCAGGTAATTCTGACAAAACATATACAAAATCCTTGCAATTAAGTATGTAGCAGTTCAACCAATCGGGACTAACTGCTTCTTTAAAAAAAAAAAAAATTAATAAACTTTTAAAGTTTTCTTACAAAGCAAGCAGATTAACTGAACGTAAGTGCCTGACCATTGAGACACACACCTCAGAAGGAGAAAAAAACCAGCACAGAATAATTTGCTGTCTTTAAAAACCCACTTACTACCATTCAGTGTTTACTATCCTAATTGTACGAGTTCCTTACGCATAAAATGAGAAACAACACGGTTTAATGTAATGATACAAATGGCATCTGGTTGCTTAACCTGAGCAAATAATCAGTCTAAGTTCCACAGCTAGTTATCTTCTGTTAAAACTCACTGCAAATCAAAATATTAAAAAATACGGGGGTCTTGCAAGTTGTGAATATTACTTTGTTAGATTCATAAAACATCTGATATTAACATGACAAAAAAAGACCTATTTGTTGGTCACTGTTGAAGTCCTTTTTGTTTACTATACTAGTAACATCTGGGAAATTTCAAGTCAGTAATGCTTTCTCTTAAAGGAAGAAAAAGTTTCAGGGGATGGAAATATGGAGAAAACCTTGAGCAGAATAGATAATAAGATACTGGTGTAAAGCTAAAGCCAACCTGCTTCCTCATCCTCCTCATCCTCTTCCTCATCATCTGAACTTGATGACAAGGGAGCTGGTGCAGAGCTAGCTTGATTATTAACATATCCACCATACTGCATGCCTGTGAAGTGGAAAGCACAAACATCAGAGTCAGACGGACAGGAAAGACAAGAAACGAAAGTCACAAATCATTGCATTAAAAGTGAGAGAAATTAGCTCTTCCAGAGAAAATCCCAACATGCAAAAAGTTAAATCTACAACCCTAGAAGCAGTTTTTAGTGGGCTAGTTCAGCAAAATATTAGTAGCACATGAAAGTTAGCACATAATTTTATATGTATGTGCATGCATATCAGAAACTTAAACACACAGACTTCCTACATATCTTTTTAATACCAGTTTGTCCAGTGGAGTGCTTTCATAAATTAATACATGGAAATAAAGGAGTATTTCCACATAAATTTAAATTATGTTATGAAAAAGTTTAGTATTAACTTTTGCTTGGCAAACCTGCCCCTTTTAAGACAAGAACAATTCATGTTGGAATTCTGTCAGAAATGACTGAAATATACTGCTGTTGCCACATGCGAGAGTACAAACACATACAGAGAGCACAACACAATCAGAGAAATTAAAGCCAGGTAAACCTGAAAATAAGGGTTGTCTTATGTTTACATGAGTGCATGAATTCGGGCTCATAAGCATGAGATTACACCATGCACTTCTAACATCTGGTGCCAATGCAACAACTGTTACTGCTGTCACCTCCACAGTACAACCTATTAGTTGTTTTTTTTTAGTTTTTTTACTTGTTTGCTTTTACAGTATCTACTCTAAACATATGTGAACAATACACAAAAGCAACACACAAACACATAAGCACTTTAAAACAGAGTAAAGCATGCAGCAATGGCTTATAATTAATTTCCTACATTACTTGTTATTGATGCATTTTCAGCATCTCCAAGAAATCTTACGTTTCTCTTGTGACAAGGCAGGGTTAGCAAGGATTTTAAATATGCTTTTAGTCAGGCAGTATCATCCTAATTAAATGCAAGTGACCACTGTTTCTCTCTTATCAATCTAACGGATTGCTATGGCAAGAAAATATCCTAAGTATTCAAAACTCTTCAGATTTTGGGGAATTTGGGGTTTCTTCCCCCTGTACAAGTACTGTGGCACCACTGTATCACTGAGTAGCATCCTTTATTTTAATACTATAAAGCACTACAGAAGTGTTAAGTGATGCATAATCTGATACCATCATGGTAACTAATACTATGCCCACCCATGACTTTAATCAACTATATCAACCTTTAGTTAAAACATAGTCTAGAAATGCTGCTAGTTTCATGGCTTTTTCAAAAAGGGTTAGCAAGTGAACCCAAGAGGAGCACTTTAATTTCACTTAAAAAACTGCAACAGAATCAAGGTGAAGATTCTCTACTCAAATATAGGAAGTAAAAACAAAACAAAGAAAAACTATGCAACAACATTCTTGAGAAGGTGAACTTTCATAGAGAGACTGGTGCAAGAGAAGACGGGCCTAATACTCCTTTATCTAGTGCATTAACACTTGCACAATTTCAATCGAAGTTCTCCATAATTCAAGTAGTCAAAACAATGACTGAAAAAATCACCCCAAGCACAACTGAGTGGATGCAGTGCTTCAGTTTTTCCATACTGCTAAAACACAGGGCTAATCTGAGTAATTCCTAGTCCCATCTTTTATAAATTTACTGGATGTACTTGAGAATGAGAATACAATAAAATCATTATCTGTGCAAAAACAGACTAGAGCTAACAGACTATGTCTTTTCTCATGCGTGGGGGAACTGCTGAGGAATAAAACAGAACAACTGCATTATTGTCAAAGAGAAAAAAAAACCTACCTTAAAATAATTAACATGCAAGTAAAAGGGAAAAAAAGTCAGGATGACAAGAGGGGCTGCACTGTAACAGCGAGAACCAAAGTAAAAGCAGATGTGCCCAGAGTGAGAGTGCAAAGACAGACCTTTAATAAATATCATGTACATGGAGAGGAAGAAGAAACAAAGGATATATACCTGGAAAGTGCATGCCAATGCAAAAATTCCAAGCATGTACGGATGAGAGAAAAGGACTGGATTAGTCATTCTATCAATGTTCCTTTGAAGCCTTCTGACTACTTCAAAAAAACCCCCAAAAAATAATCTTCTACTGCCAAAATTTCCCCTTTTCCAGTTACTGGTCACATACATTAAGGATGCAGGTATTCAGAAAGAATACAGAAGAGATTAAAAAATTATGATAGTGACACAGAAGTTTAGGAATTAGCAATTATGTCACTATGAATGCTGTGAAGACAGAGCTGGATTGACTCTTACCAGCCTTATGAGTTGGCACAGATTTATTGTCACTGCCAACAGTACTACAAACTTCTGCCTTTAAGCACACCTGTGCTGTGCTAGTACAACTGTCCAGTCAAAAAAACCCTCCTGAGAATAGATCTGGCTAAAAAATAACCTAGTTAAACAGTCATTTTCAGGGGGAAAGGCCTCCCATTCTAGCCCACTGCCAGCAATGCCAATCGTAGGCCAATGGGTGGCTGCAGACAGTAGTTCCAGGTGCAATCATGTGTGTAATCATGTCTTCTGTTGTGACAACTCAGTATCTTTTACAGATTTGATAATGATGTTCAAATCTCCCCCTTTTAAAACTGCAAAAGCTAATTTTGAAATCATTATTTATTTTGAGTCAGATTATTTCATAAATTTGGCCTAAAATGCAACTACAGAATTTAAATCTTCACAAATCTCTTGAACTGGAAATTTCTAAAACCTGCAATCAGTGCGCTTGTGATATAATAATATTGCACTCCAAGGCTTTATCCCAGTATAATATATAGAAACCTAGAAATGTAGGTGGCAGGACACAGAAGATAAATTGGGATAACAACACATTTGCCTGTGAAATAAACCTACTATTTAGGTATTTTAAGTTCAATCACTCATACCATAAAAGCCTTTAAAACATAGAGTGCATATTAAATTTGTACAGATAGTTATGTAAGATTAAATAGGCTTTAATACATTTTAAGGTTCTTGTCCTGTTAGAACATCGCCAAATAAATAATTAGAATTTCTTAATTTTTATGGGAATGCCCCAAGAGGAACCTAAAACAATGAAATTCTCTTGAAAAATTAATTCCAACTGTTTTTTTAAGAATGCTTTCATGTAGACAATGGTATTCTATAATTCAGAAAAATATTTAAAAAAAAAAAGTCCATCTGATCTCTGCATGGGAAACATATTTGGAATTCTAACCCAGGCAAATATTCAGTACATGTGTTCTAATTTTTCAGTAGGTTCATTTCCACAAATTGTTGACAAAAAAGCTGTTGATAAAAAAAGCAAAAGTACATCACTTATTTCAGACTCCTCAAATGAAACTAATGAAGACTTTGAAGTCTTCCAATGCTCATAAAACCATCATAGAAACTTATGTGTGATGACAAGTAAGTGGATAAAATTAGATCAATACAAACTCCTGACAACTCATCTTTATACTGCCAACACATTGTTTTTAAAGTGTGCTTATTCAGCTACTTACTGCATTGACCTTCACTTAGTGGAAGCATTTGAATGGAGGGAAGAGTTCAGCAGCCATTTCACTGATCTGTGGCTGCTGTGCCAGGTGTTCACAGATTTCACAGGAATCACTTCCAGAACACACACATTGCACATCAAAACAATCACAGTTAAAAAGCTAAAATCTTTTTTCTCATTAAGAACGTAGTTTGCAATTTTGTTGGGAGAAGCAGCAACACTTTCTTCTAGCAGGCACACCTACAATACAAAGTCTATCTAGCACCAAAATCAACTATAAAACTGTGCAAGATCCACAGTTCAAAAAATTTACATATTTTCCTTAAAATTATATACTGTACATAGGACTTTATAGCAATGAACAATTATTTTTTTGCCTCTAATATATGTAAATAATTGATGGACAACCTGTAAGCTGCCTTCTACCACAAAAAGGAGGAAATGGAGGAGAAGGGGTAATTTAGTTATTTACGACACAGGATTTTGCAGTTTAAGAATAAAAAAATACACTGCAACAATCACACACCATGGAGTTGACAATCATTTTGAACACTAGAGATATCACATTGTTCTGGACAAAATTAATGCCTACTTCCACCCCTCATGCAGAGTTCTTTATCTGTAAGAATTTAAAATTCTGAAATTGCTAAGAGAAAACATGGCCAAAAAAAAAAAATCATGCAGTCAATTAGATTTGGAATACCATATACAGAAATATGTAACAATCAAGAGGAAAGTCAAAACATCAGTGTGAATTTTAACTGAAGATGGCTCAGGAGCCAAGCAATTCTTTGTCAAGATGCTGCCAACATCAGAATAGGAAGGAGCTTCTACAAAAACTCCTGTTTTCCTACAATTCTTGCAGCAGCTTTCCACAGGCACTTACAGTTACGAAAACAATTACACCAGTTTGCGCTTAATCCTAAAACCCACTGTTCTTGCAAACAAACTAGGGAATTTCTAGTTTACACTTCATTTTTCAATACAGAGTAATTACAAAAGCTAAATTTAAGACCTTCTTCTATGAAATTAAACTAGGAAGCAGCTTTTTAGAAGAATAAGGGAACTCAAAGAAGGATTTTTTGAGCAAGAGACATGTGAGACTGCCAACAAGACAAACAAGCCAAAGACAACACATGGACAAACAAAATCAAACACAAGCTAACATAAAACACCACCACTAAGGGAGCCTGATGAGATGCCAGAGATGTGCTCCAGTCAAACACAGAAAAGCAGAAATAAAACTTCCAGCATTCATGTGTGCATGTGGAGCAGAGCAGAAGTCTGTATTGTAACTTCCCATTCCCTATTTGTACCTTCCTGAAGGGCCAGCTCTGGTGACTGTGTAACAGATGGTGAAGATGGTGGCTTTGAAGACAGGCTTGGAGCAGGTGACCTTACTGAAGGCATCACAGCAGAGGAAGCAGATGTTCCAGCTCCAGGCTTGGTAAACGGAACATTCTGGCTCACTGAGTGCACGGGCTGCGAAGAGTCAATGCCACCTGAAAACAACAGCAGAAAGCAGGAACCCTTTGTATGTATTTGCACAGATGATTACCCAACACAAGCAATTGCATTCCATTTCACAGTAACTACAAAAAACAATACAGTACCTTCAAACAAGTATCTATGGAAAGGTTGGTTGCTTTAAGAAATTAAATAGCGCTAAAAACTCCATCATAATGAACAAATTGCTCTGACAACTAACAGCAAAAAAGGGAAAGCAAGACTAAACTGAAGCTTATTTTTGCTACTTCCCCACAACTCTGTGCAACAAGTAACTCCTTCCACATAAGTGGAATGTGGTCCACCTGAAACAGGTCTCCCTCAAAATTCCTCCCACGAGAGGAAACCTTGTGCAGTAGACCGGTATTATGCCTCCCTTGCAGTGATGGCACTTTGCAATTTGGGTACTCAATTATGAGACTCATATTCCAAGCAATCTGCTTCTATCAACCCTGAGTATTCCACAAAACTTCTGATGTGTTTTAAGCATCTGGACTAGATATAATCTGCTTCAAAAAAGGTCAGATTAATGCCTTGAGAGATTTGACACAGTCCAGTTGAAACTCCTATCAGACAAGGACAACATCACCCCAATTAAGTGAGCTCTTAACTAGGGGTTGCCCTTTGCTTATAAATTGAGAAAATCTGTGTTATGATTCTTTCTAAAAAAACCCTGACAGACCAAGTCATTAAAAATAAGAAGGAAATGGTTTTACCAAAAATACTCAGTAAACACAGAAATTAAGCAAGAACAAAATTCACCACTTGCAGAGTAATTGTTTAAGTTACAGAATTTGCTAGAGGATGGAGAGATAATTTGCTTCTTCTGCACATATAGCTGTGTAGTTCATACAGTCCCTTGATTTTTCCTTGAATAATGGAGGTGCTATCTCAAAGAACTTTATAGGCAAATTGAGATTTCCTTTAGAGGGTGAAGACGAAGAGCTGGCTTAAAATGATCCTTCGTTTTTCTTATTTACAGTCAAAATTAACAGCACACATCTTTATTCTCTTAAGGGAACTTTTATGTATTTTCCAATTTTCAATCCTGATGTTGAGCATACACATGGCTTTTTCCCAAGGCTTATCAAAATTATGTCTTTTTGCAATGAACATACAGAGTATTTTTTATTGTGATGCACTTGCTATAAACTCTGCTTCTACACACTGTCTTGCACATTCCCCATGGGAGCTTCAGAACCTGTCAGCAGGAATGCTTTTATTACAGTAGCTTCCTTAAATAAGATATGCAAGACAATAAGAGAAGTTCTTTGCCACATTCACATGCTTATCTAGGTTTTGTAGCAGAGTTGTTGGAGGGTGATGGTATTTTCCACATTTCAAAGTCAATATAGCAATGCTGGCAGCATCAAGCACCAGTGTAGAGTGATAAATGCTGTAATGTCAGTGTCACATGCTCAAAGCCAAAACCAATTTACACCTAGATTAGCTGAAGGTGTAATATCTTCCTGCCAAGTACTAATATCTATTCTCAAACGAAGGTTATCCAATTACCTTCAAAATTACATGAATCCTTTAAATGCATGGCAAAAAAAAAGAGTTTTAAAACTCTGAGAAATAAAGTGTATTTTTTTCTTTGTATAAAAATTCGAACTGCAAAATTAAATGTTAAACTTTATTTGGTGACTCTGTAAAGGTTTTGAAAGCTGTAAGTAACCAAGACCAAAGGAAACACTGGAACAAAGTTAACGTTTAAAAACACATTGGTTTTAACTATCACCACATGAAACAATCCATGGTTACAGAAATTATGCTATCACATTTTTTTTCTCTGATCAATGAGAAGATTGCATTCTGTCATATAAGTACTGATCATTTTATGATTGCTTATTTTAGCTCAAGACAAAGCTGCACTGACACCAGTTTAGAGCACAAGTTTCCCATCAACTTATCCAGGACAAACACAATCAGGCCATACAATAGTCCCATCAATTGTCATGAGAAGTCAAGAGTTGTGTCAGGCAGTGATAAATATAAACCCTATTCTCAGTGACAGTATTTTCTGGTTTTCACATTCAACTCCTCTCACCTTCGAAGTGTACTGAAGTTTTCCCTTCATGCTTCTTAACCATGAGCACCTCTTGCACTAAAAATGATCAAGTATAAAGATCTGCAGCTAAAAGGCATGTTACAGGAAGAATCAGAACTAAGCCAAGAAGCAGTGTAATTCATCATTTTTCACTACACACCACCATAAAGTTATCGTTTCATTTTTAACTTGAGACCTAGAGGTCATAGTTGAAAAGTATCACCACACCATCCCCTCAAAATTTTAGAAGAGATGTAAGAATTATCCTTCTTGAGTTGCTCCAGCTGTAATCTTGATTTCCTGCCATCACAACCTTTGCAACCCCTCACACACCCCCACCCAAGATAACACACAATTTCTAAGGAGAGAGGTACCACCTCCCAGCAGGTGTTTTTTCAACAGCATCCTTTGCCCCTGACTTTCAGTACTGGCTGCAGTCCTTCCCCTTTTTTCAACCACACCTATATCAGCAGGCTTACAGGATTATAGCCTACATTCCTATGGAACTGGGGCAGCAAGGACTTTACATCCTGATCTGACATAAGGGGAAGTATGTGCATGAGGTAATGAAATTAGAGTGTCTTTTTTTCAAGCAGACTACCCATAACAGGATGCAAAGAAACTCCTTCCACATATCCACAGGAGTTCTCTGGCTCCCTCTCCTCAGGAAGGAGTCCAGTAAAATTCAGGCATCCTGGTAGTCATCCCTGCTAACTTGGAATGCACCAAGAATGATGCGAGTGCTCCGACTGCAGTTGAAATAAGCTGGAAGAACAGTAAAGAGAACTACTGACCTAGAAAGACAAAAAGTCTAAATAATACAGAGTACATCATTTAAATAGCATAACACTCCTGGACAGATTTTTACCAACACTGTTCTGCTGAAATGCAAAATTTAAAGCTAGAAGAGGGTGATATTGCAGGGTTAAACTACTGTAAACTTCCAAGAAGAATCTCAAATTAGAGATACTTATATTCTACTTTATTTATGTTTCCTAAAGCAAAGCAAATTATTCTCAGTGGCTATTATTCACCAAGAGCAGCCAACTACCATCAGAAAAAAAAAATCCTCTTAAACTAAATTTGTTTTTTTCTAGTGAAATCTCAGCAAGCTTGCTGAAAATACTTCAGCTGTTTCAGAGAGGGGCTGAGAAAGTTTCAGGAAAAGACTTCGTTGCAGTTCTATGTCCTTAGTACACAACATACAGTAGTTCAGGGTGTTGACCTTAGTAAATTTAACATGCTGAAGGCTTTGCAGGGCTATACATAAAATGGGATTTTTAAAAAAAACAATGTAAGTCCAGTGATGACAAATTTTTCGATTCAGGTAAAAAACAATTACAATCAAACAACTTCTGAAAAGCTCTTGCCAGCCTAAGTAAGTCCCATTTGAACACACAGATTTTATTAACACATCATTCCTCTACATAAAGGTTTCATTTTCATCACAGAGAGCTTTCAGTGCTGACTGTAAAAAAACTGCTTTTGAAAAATACATCAAAACTGTAGCATCCTGACTGACAGTCTTTCTGCAATTTGCTTATTTATAATTCAAAGACTGTAAGGGTCATCCTTCACAGCACAGGGGCAACAACAGCAAACGGTCTTATTGGCACTGTGACTAATAGGAGGACACTGTATCCAAGTTTCTTTACACAGTCACAGAAGCACACTTACGAATTTCAGTACATCCTAATTTTTTTAAAGTAGTTTAGATAAAACCTATGCACAGAACAAATGACAACTGTTTCCCATCATTGTTTCTTTTTGGGGAAAGCAGAAGGATGAAATATTCAGAAATTATCTTTCATTATTTCTGTGTGCTCCTTGAGTATTGTATTCAGACACTTTCCAAGGATGCAGAAGAACTGGCAAATAATTTTCAAAATCCAACTCCTTTTCTTAAAGGCTGAAAACAAATAGAATACTATATATCAAATGACTGCATCTGAGAACAGTAAGACTACACAGGGAAATTTAGAAAGCATCTCAAAAGCAAACAAATTGTGCCAGGATCAAACAATTACTGTAATTACTTTACAACTTTATTACTATGCATGTAATTGTAATTATTTATGAATTTTACAATCCAGGTATTGTAGCAATTGGATTTTTAATATATTTTAGCCAAAAATGTTGAATTCTAGATTAAAAGAAATCAGATATCATTGGAGGCAGTTTGTTTAGCCCCAGGCATCAAAAATGGTTTAAAGTGTTCAAGATTTAGTAATAAAATTGTGCAGCTTTTCCTTCAGCCTTGCTGTCAGTTGCTCTCTTTATCTTCTTTTCCTAGTCAGCAAATGCAGAATCATTTGTGTGCTGAGGTTGAACCAGGATTCAGAGGAAAGAAAAAAATTATTTCCCAAATAATTCTCTTCCAGAAACCTGTCCACTGTGCAACGAAGCACAGGGCATGTTTCTATCAGCAGCTTCACAAGCCCAAAAAGAGTCTTAATGTGGTTTAACTATTGATGGCTACAGTCTGGCAAACCAGCCAAGGACTGCAGTATTACCCGAGTGTAACAGAAACAGTGGATCAGTGTTTATTTTCATAACTGCAAAATGAGTATCCATGACACAGCACTGTCACAGCCAAGTCTAGCATTAGTTCTTTGAAATTCAAGTGTAATATTACCACTTTTTCTTTAGGCCATGTACTAACTCAATCATACCCTGAAGAGCAGCACTGAACAGTTCAAATATAAGACTACTGCTCATATTGCTCTTCATCATCTGGTCAACCCCACTGTTCCACCCTTAAAACAGCTGCTCATTACAAAAAAAAATGCTATGAAGAAATAATTTCAAGACACCTCCACAGGAAATAAAATTAATAAGCACTGAAATTAAAATAAAACACTATCAGTTTCAACAAACAAGAAGTTGTTTTTGTATGCCTATTGCACATTCTACTATTATGGAAAGATACCTACACTCCTTCATGTCCAGCTGCAGATTCTGCACTCAACAGAGCCAACTTTTTTGGCCAGTCCTTGAAAGAATTCATTTTTATGCTCAACCATGAAATAACAGTAACTTCAGGAGCTTTTCAAGGAGCTCCCTATTCTTCTTTTTTAAATGGTATTTTGTTCCATGATTTTGAAATACTAGAGAAAATTACACAGAGCACTCATCAGCACAAAATTCAAATTGACTAATATTAAAAGTATAAAACAAGGCTGAGCACGACACTCTACATCCTAGTCTTGGGCATGTGGGAAACAATATTGAAACTAAATTCAAACTGTGGATTGGATGAGCTTCATTTAAGCTTAACTGCTTTTCCCAAAGCTTTACCAAGGCCATACTCTTTCTTAAGTCCTTGGTCTGAGAAAACCTCAGTTACAAGGACTCCTGTAATTGTTTCAATGTTATACCACAATCTGAAATATTTGACATTCAAAAGGAAACCTACAGTTATCTGTCTTTGGTAGAGAAAACAAGCCTTAGTCTGGCACTGCTTACAAGTCAAAATTGCATGAAGTCTGAAAATTCCCAGTTTAGAAAGAAAATCAGAATCTTCCTGCACAGACCATTGCTCTCTCATCTGCAGAGCAGGATGTTTCAGTGCAAAAGTACTCCCACATCTCCAATCTCTTCCATGCTTCTGTAGTACTAAGAACTACCCCATGAACTGGTACTCAGTTTTCCTACAAAACAGAAGCTGAAAGTACCAGCGAGGACTGAGAATACTTGCCCTCAACTGGCACCTTCACAACTTTATAGCTATATCCATACTAAAACCATGAAATTCCTGCCTACAAAAACAAGCTATAACTTCCTAACTCTTTCAAAGGCTTATGAAAACTATTGATTAAAAAAACCCCACAACTGACTCCAAAGCCACGTAGGGTTCCATTTTTTTTCTGAACTTAGTGAGAAAACACATGGGTGTTTATTAAGATCCAATTATTACAATTCATAGAGAGATGACTCTGTCTGAATTAAGGTGCAAACGAGACCATATGCAAAACTCAGTAGTACGAATTTTATTTAACAGTAAATGTGAAGTAATGAGAGAATAAAATAAAAAGAGAGGAGAGGGGAGAGAAAGAGAGTGATGACAGATTAAGACCCATCAAGAGAGTGGCAAGGGGTAGACAAGAAAAATACCTCAAATCCTGCAGGCACTGCCAGGCTGAGAATGAAACATGCTCTCATATCAATGGGAACTGCCCAAGTGTGCAGGATACAAGAATGAAAAGGCACAATTCTATATGTGAAATATTATCAAAGGAAGCATAAAAGCAAGATTTGACAGTGTTTCAGGAACTACCTATAAGAGATGACAGCAACAAGTTATACAAACTGGACTTAATTTCTGTGAAGGAAATCCAAGCACTTGTGGTGGATGTGACTGTGGAATATGAGTGTACTGACACATTTTTAGAAGAAGTCACCATAGAAAAAAGTGAAGAAATACCAACATCATCACAAACACATCCAGGAACTCCCAAATGTGGCAAACATTGTATTTGTGAGCTTTCCCTGTGGAGCATGGGGGAAATGGTACCAGAGAAACCATGAACTTCTGAGGGCCCTGAGTCTCTCCAAGTCAATGCAGGAGAAGACAGCCCACACCCTGGCCTCCAGCGTGTTCTGCACTTCTGTAGGTATTGTATACGTGTCTGTGAGTAAAGCACAGGCTGCTACATCACCTTAACTCACAATGAAGTCTCAGCAAATGCCATGGGCACTGGGAAGCCACAAGCCAGCTGACACCAGGCATGGATAGCACGTGGGGATGAGAATGAACTAATATCATGAGGTGCCTCATACCATCCAAATGGGACAAAATTCTACTGATTTTCACTGAAGTGGACAGGCCACCTACACTTAACTCGGAAAAGGAATATACATAGATTATATGTGTTTGATAAATAGAAAGGTATCACCACTCAGGGGATCCAGATCCGGACAGTGTCCCGTTAGTCCTCTTCTTCTGGTCTTCGTGGTGGTGGGAGCTCCACACAACAGAGTTCAATGGGTTAATTATGTTCAGGTGTACACGGGAAGGTCAAGCACTTCCCTTTGCATGCAGACCAGAGAGTTTTACACTGCCTGTTACAACACTGTGGATCTGTTTCAACACTGTGGATCATGCCCAGTCCTTCGGTGGAAGGCCTCAGAAATTGAGTCTGGGGGCACTTTGGGGGTCTTTGATGGTTTATGATCTCTTCTAAGACATGATGCTGCCTCTCACTTCAGTGCAGTTGAGCCAGTTATGCCCCATCAGAAGGGATGAACACCCTCAGGCCTAAGCATGACAGTTGTGCAAGGGAGGACAACTGGCATGATAAAAAATACCACCCTACCTCCACAGGGTCTACTTCTTATCTAGCTCAAAACCCAGCTTGTAGCCTCTGGTGATGGGTGCTCACCCTCCCTGTCATGTGTGGATCGAAGGCTTCCCCATCACTCACCACACCCCCAAAAACCCTCCTCCTGCCCCTGGAGAAAGTGTGCAAACCTGGCCTCAGCAAAGCACCCTGCTGACTCCACAAATGGCTGATTGTTTTGAGACATTACCACTAACATTTCAATCTCTAACAGTGTTCACTAATGCAAAAATTAAAGAAATTACTTAAACCATGAAAAATTCTCTAGCCAGAAAATAGTATCTTTGTGATTAACAGACATATTTCAGAAATTACACACTCCTGCAGAACTGCATGAAAAAACTCCCTTCCAAGGCCATGCACATGAAAAACACACCAATAAACTAAAACCATCCCCTAAATAGTGTATTTTTTCTGTACCTCTCAATAGAAACAAGCAGCTGCTATTGTGAGGACTGTGATAACCAAATTAGGAAAGCTACAAGAATGAGTGACAGAATTCAAAATTACATTCCAGAATTCCACAGTGTACAGGCCCAAGCCAACAAGAGCACATGATTACTTATGCTTCCCAGACAAATCTGGAAGTTCACGATCTTT
The DNA here is from genome assembly GCA_020086605.1 of Lanius collurio. Lineage (NCBI taxonomy): Eukaryota > Metazoa > Chordata > Aves > Passeriformes > Laniidae > Lanius > Lanius collurio. The sequence continues at coordinate 17,006,306 of JACBWW010000015.1, forward strand.
CAAGTAATACCATACCTGTATTTATTTGGTTGTTTACTTTAGCAACTGATCCAGTGAGATTCCTGCTGAGGTTGTCTTGCACAGACTGAGCAGATGAAACAGTTGATAATGTTGAATTATATCCCACGGGAACATGCTGTTGAAGAGAATGAGGTACTGATGTACTCTGGCTAGAAAACACATTTGTCTCTTTGAACTGTCCAACAGCAGGTAGACTCTGTGAGGTAAATGTCTGCCCATACACACTACCAGCAGCCATGGGAGGATAGGAAACATTAGGATATATGGCACCAGAAACCATGGGCATGGCATAGTGATCAGAATTAAGGGGAAATCCCTGAGATGCAACTGAAGAGCTGACAGAAGTGCTGTAGTGATTATCAAATGCTGAATATGACTGCTGACCACTCATATGCAAGTAGGATGCAGATGATATTGCTCCTTGAACAGGTTTGTCACTGGACCCCCCCGAATGGGGAGGAGTGTTGTTGTACAATTGCTGTGATTCCTGTGCATTCAACACATTGCTACCCACAGATGTCACAACGTTTTGTGCTGGTGCTGAATAGTAACCAGGGTAGTAACTGGCTCTGTACTGATTTTCCAGATGTGAAGCAGCAGCTTTATTGGGCACTTGGGAATAGTGTCCTGAAGGCGCACTGTAGTTTGGAAGATGTGAGCCATAGCCAGAGGGGAACTGCATCTGACTCTGCATAGGACCTGAAATGAAGAGAAAACATCACATGTATCAAATGAGCATCTGCTAGTAGTGCCAATGGACTCTGCACTTGAACTAACACACAATTACTTTCTTCTTTTCTGTCACTATTTTTGAGCTCAATTCCCATCAGTAGAGAGAGAATAAACCAAGTATAACACATGCAAGTTCAGTATTTGAAGAAATTAGCACAGGCAGAAGTAGCAGAAAAATGGATTCTATGCCAAGACTGTTGGCCTCCTGCTTGCATTTTGAATATTTTTAACAGTTTATAGGAGGTTAATACTTAAAAAAATAGTGAGAAACAATAAACACCAAACTGATGTTTCTAAGTCTTTGAGCACAAGAGTTTGCCTTACAGAAACTGCCTGAACATGGAAACTGAAAAGTTGCAGTCAAATCAGTATGTCACTTCAAAACAATATAGGCATTCTTCTTTACAAGTCTTCAATATGGTGATCAAGATAAAGAGCTGCAGAACAGTTGTATTTGTTTTCTATGTCCTTATGTATTATGCTCTCAAGAAAAGGGATGTTTTTACAGAACTACAGAGTATTTCACAAGGCATGTAATTTTCATTTATTGCCTGATACTTACATCAGGTGTAAGAGATGTTGACATCAGAGAAACTGACCTCTGGTATCACTGCAATTGACTATGCAACATTAAAGGTTAATTAGATACTGGCCCAGCAAGGGTCAAAAAAGTGCTTGCTTGCTCGAGACCAAATGTTAAGTATGCCCAAACTGATTTTCTCAGGACCAACTGCTCAATGGCAGATCTCAAAATCCTTTCTCACACTCTAATTCTTAACCCTGTTTTCATTTTTAGTGAACCACAAATGCTTTTGTCTGGATAATTTCTTAAAATTGTCACACCCTATTGCTTACACCACGCAGAATGACTGTGGTGCTATTTATCACTCCTTGGTCAATAAAATCGCACAGGCCCACTCACAAATTAAGTGGCAGCTGAGGTAATAACGAATAGTTGATTCTCCTGCTTATACTTACAATGATTACAAAACCTAAGCATTAATTCTCTGATTTATAAATGCTGAAAAATCACTGTTCTCCAAGTAATCTCTAGATGTCCTATGATTAACTTGCAGTCAATTTTAATAATAAATTTGTTAACAGACCCCTATAAGTAAACTGCCCAAATTTGCTTTCTGGTAGAATTAAAAATGCCCTTTCCTAACTGACAGGAAGTTGAGCAGATGAGAAAGGAGCTAAAAAAAAAAATGCAGAACAGGAACTTAGACTGCTGGGTAAAAGACAGAGAGGCACTTTGGAGAAAAGCATAAAGAGCTTTAAAAAAAATTATCTTGAGTTTTGAGGAGAGCATGTAACTATGCTTCTGATTTCCTTGAAAAAGTGGGAACTGCTTCATAGAGCTACACAGTTTTTTCTCCTTTAAAGGAAAATGACTTTGAGTTAGCAAGTCATTAACAGCTACATGAACTTTGCCAGACTTTTGACCTGCTTTTAAAATTTGAAAAGGCAAACCCAAAAATACAACAATAACTTACATGTGTCAAGGCTTATGGCTTTAAGCAGCTCTGTCACTTAAGGTGGCAAGAAAAGATATTTTATTTGAAAAGTCTGTGCATCTGTTCTACTGATATATGCAGATTTAACTAACTGAACAGGTATAATTTAGAAACTGGTCTAAGAGCACCTGACTTCTAAATAAAAGGCTGCATATCAAATCATCTACTGCAAAGTCATCCAGTATCTCTCTCTTGTTTAAAAACACCCACCATAAACAGAGATTAAATTACCAGTAGAAGATTTCAGTCTCTACATAATAAAATGCAGAGTCCTTTTTATTCACATTATAAGTAAAAACATCTATAAATACACACCTGAAAATTTCACTGAGACAGACAACATTTGAAAAACTGTATTTCTGATTTCAAACTGCAGGTCCTTGGAAAGCAAGTTTTACAATTACAGATGAAAGATTATTCTCATTACTTCAAGTGAGTTTTTTGTCCATTTGATTACAAAAGATGTGAATAGGAAGTAATATTTGTACTGCAATTAGTAGCTGAAGCTACTAATGGTGACTAGATAACTGGACAGTTTACAACACTGGAAATCAGAATACATCTTCAGTATCATTTTGAAATCTGGTTAATCGCACACCAGCTGCACACAGCAGGTGTATTTCTAACAGATCATCTCTATAATGAAAGCAGTGAACCTCTCCTATGAACAAATTAATATTTTATATATTACAATGTGTAATTACACAGACATTAACAGGTAAACCTCATAAATCTTCATGCTTTTTAAGGGAGGGGGGAGCCACCATGCAAAAAGCTCTGAACTCCCACAAAAAAAAAAAGCAGCAGTGCTATGGCTATATCACTATGTGAATTAGTAAAGTTTTCCTTGCTAATGTCATGTTTGGTTTTTATGTCCATGCATTCCCTCAGCAGCATAATTCAGCCATCTGCCACATACCCTACCTAGTCCAAGGATTCTACAATACCAAACTTCCTTTCTATCCAAAACCACCTGTGAGCTTTCCAAAACTTTTAACATCCCTTTACCCACATCCAGAGAAGACTCCCACAGCCTCCTCACCTGTCCTTCACTCCGTGGGCAGCACCACTGTCCCTTGTCTACTGCTGGCAAACAAACCAGTAGATCAAGGTGCTGCTGAGCTCTCACTACAGCTCAGTCACAGAATTGATGTCTCCTCCTTCATTCACACAGCTTCCCAGTTTCACAAAATATTCAGAGGTTTCCCATTTTTCACATCTCTATTCTCTCTTTGTTAAATTGACTGAAACAACCCAAAGTCTGAGGAGGGATGAAAAACAAGGCTAAATAACATAATAATGGAAATTTTGCCTTCAAAATGACAGTAGATATACCAATGGCAGCCTTACAAACCAGCTGTAGACAGCACCAGACAAAACTCTTCTAAAGAGCCATGGGGATTCAATATAATTATCCTCAGTGCTGCATTTCAATACATTAAATTGTTAGCATTGAAGTCCTCCATCACTACTGAAGAAATACATCATCTTTCAGTACTAATTTAACAAGAACCATTTTGTTATGCTGAAACTGGGAAATAGGTCATTTTCCACTTAGCTACAAATCCACTTGTAAGACTACAAAAAAAGCTTCTCAAACTTGTAAGAGAGAAGGAAGAAAATAATATCATACACACAAGAAGTTATTTTTATAAACTCAACAAAGCAATCACCCCTAAATTTAACAAAAACTAAAGTCTCCAAGGATCTCAAAGGGACTTGGTCACTGAACCAAGCAAAACTTACTAATAACAAACCTGAACATCCTTTTTAATACCATCATATGTACAACAGGCTGCTTGCTTTCTGCAAAAAACACTCTTTTATATCAAATGCCAGCAACTTCAAAGTTTTAACTCAAAAATTCACATTTTATCAAATTAAAATGCAGAGCACTCTAAACACTAGAAAGGATACATTGGTGTTTTCCTTCAGCCAATACAGAAATAGCTCATTTCACTTTAGAATCTTACATTTAAACTCCATTACCATGACATAAAATTAAATTTCAAAAGCAAAGACAATCCCCTTTGTGAAATTTAGTTTCTATGAGACAGAATAGAAATTTCCACTAGTCGTTTTATGTTACTATTGCCCTCTACTTCCCCTCCTACTTCAATTAAAAAAAAAAAAAGAAAAAAAAAGCCTCAAATCCTGTGTTGCAACTGCAGGAGATTAGCACTACAAGACAACAGATAGACCAATCTAAACATTTTAGAATGCTATTGCTAAATGTCACAAAATAAAAAATTCAGAGACTACAATTATTGGCTAAAGTCATCAAAGGCATCTAAAGGAACCCAGAAGCCAAAGTTATGCAATAAAAATTCAAGTCTGTTACTGAAAAGTGTATAAATTTCTCAGAATTAAAGAGTGTTTTTCAAAAAATTAATGGCCTATGCCCTGGTTTTACACAAGCTGTTTCTAACAATATTAGCAGCAACATGGAGTTAGTTAATGAAAACAACAAAAACGATGGCTCTTTAAAATTACTATTTCATTCAGCTAAGTACATAAAGAGAAGATTTGATGATAGTTTCTATTTGTTTCTGGAAACACTTCCAGGTTATTCATGCTGTAGCAGATGTGTCCCGATAATGGCATGTTTTTTGATTAAAAGCCATATAAATTGGCATTTTCTGAACAATTTTTACAAACATCAGCATTACAATACCATTTTAGACACAACCGAGGCACCAGTATCTCCTTAAAATCTACCGTTTAATTACATTCATTTTCTTCGGTGACTGCCTCAACACGTACTTTATAGGTATTTAAATACTTAGCACTTAAGTACCCTTTCGGACACGAGAAAAATTCACAATTCTCAAGTAAAAAATCTGTAGATCCTTACCCTGCATACTGATCTGCTCAGAATACACACCTGTGCAGAAAATAGTCTGGCCACAAAAGATTTAACATTATAAGCAAGAACTCTATGAAAGATGCCAAATTTATTTACCAAACCAGTATTACATAGAGGAGATGATTATACAGGGATTTTGAAGAGTTAATGTGGTGTGTCAATAAAGAACTGATTTTATAGCGCACCAATTTAAAAATGCGGAAGTGTACACTCACTACTTTCATTCATAGTACAGTCAGTCTCACTACCTCTCCACCCGAAATGGGAGTCAATATTTTGCGACTTTAAACTATTCTGCCTTTGTTTTTAAGCGACCCACATTTCAGCGGTCCGATGTTCCCTGTTCAACTCAAATCCCAAGATTCAGTTGAGCGAACGCTCACCCTGCCTACTACTTTTAAATTCATACACTGCTACAAAGTGACTGCTCTCGCCCCTAATAGGCGATTTTCTGCCCATTCTCACGCACGACAGCCAGCGTCGAGGCCTGGAGGTGCCTCGGCCTCCAGAGCCTTCCTGAAACGCCACAAAACAGTCGCCACAACACCGGGCAGATCCAAATCCGCGAGGAGAGAATGGTGCAGATAACCCCTCCCTCGCCCCTTCAGTGAAGAGGGAAAAGGCTACGTCTTTTCAAGTCCTTCTGCACGCTGCCGCGGGGGCCCACACCTTCCCCGAGCAGCTCCGGCGGGTCCTGCTGCCTTTCAGCCGAAGGGCTTCGCTACGTGCCCGATCCGCCAGGCCCACGCCCGCCCGCCCCCCCGGCAGGAAGGAAGAGCGCGCAGGCGGTGGGGCCCCCCAGCACCCACAGGGGCCTCACCGCCGCGGGAGCGCCGCAACTCCTCCCGGGGACCCCGCGGGCCGCCTTTCCCCGCCCGCCCGGGCCCCGCGCAGGCCCCTCACCGTTCTGGCAGCGCGGAGCGCCGCTCGCAGGGGCCGCGGCCTCCAAGGAGCTGCCGGGCCCGCCCGGGGAAAACGCGGCGGCGGCGGCCGGCCGCGGCGGTAGCCCCGCGGGCGCGGACATGACTCCTCGCAGCGGTTCTTCACCGCGTCCCACTCC
>JACBWW010000015.1:17027483-17057204 GCA_020086605.1 Lanius collurio
CTGTATTTTCTTGTCACTGTTGCAAAACTCCAGCTGCTGTGTGGCTTTATCACCCTGCACAGTGACTGGGGATGCCGTGAGTGCTTACGTTGGTCATTTGCCATCAGATAGTATTGTTTTCTGCTGGCTTATGATGATTGCTCCCATAAAATGAAGAATGTGAAAATTAGTAAAACAATGTCAAATTTGTATTGTACTTTGGCAACATAAATGGTTACTCATCTGCAGGGAGCCCACTTATCACTAACGATCTTTCTCTGGGCCTTTCTTGACATGTTTGCTCAACTTTGGGAATTTTTGTGAAGGTTTTTTTTTTGTTTTCTTTCATTTTGCTCAGGGTTCTTTGAGGATGAGTAGGAGAAGGGATTCTTTTTAGGAGTATTTTGGACATTTAAGTTGCTGCAGTTCTCTTGTCCCTGTCTTATAGAATAAGGTTAATGTCTTCATACTTGTGTGTTTATATTTAGATACCCTGTTTCCATATTTAGTAAGTCCAGTTCTCAGTATTGGAGAACAAGAGGCCATTTATTTGTATATCTAAATATATGGAATTAAAATCCAGAATAGTGTATAAATAAGTAGCTCAATTCCCAGGCAGGCTCAACTGTCTGTGCAGCTAGCTCCCCCCTCGCCCTCCCTCTGGATATACCATATTGTGCTCCTAAAACAAATGTATACAGTGCCATTTTAGGGGACATTCTCCAGTGGCTTCCTCCACACAGCTTCCATCACTGCTGCTGCCAGATCCCACTTGTTGCCTCTGCTGAAGGCAGGCCTGGCATCTACCCTCTGGCAGCTGCATCTCTGGGAAACAAGGCATTGGTCCATGACAAAACTAGCAGCATGAGAGGCAGGGGTGAGATGTGGGGAGTGGGAGTCTGAAGTTCCAAGGAAGATGGAAATCAGTTTGGTAAAAGAGACACACACACTGCATGATGCACTTGATATTTTTGCATGGTCAGCAGTAATTAGGTGTTATAGCACAACTCCAGGTCAGCCTTGCCAATAAGCCAACTGTAATTCTGTGGGACTTTGCAAGGAAGAGACAGGGAATTAAATATATACTGAAAGGCTAAAGTAACTTTAAATTTAAATGGCTAAGCTGAAAAACTTCTTGAGCAGAAAGCTTATGCTGATAAGTACTAAGCTTCCAGGAAAAGTAGGCCTTGTAGAACAGGGAGCCTAATGAAGAATAGTTCAATTTTTGCTATTTCTATTCTATAAACTTTGCAGATATTCCTTGTGTGAGAAGTGTACTTGCAAGGCTTCAAAATGTTCCTATGTACGATATAAATTTTCCTTTTTTGTTTTCCCTTTAGAAACTGGTTGGAAGATTGTGCTGTTTCCTTCAGCTGTCCCACTTGCAGGACCCAGCTGGAAGGTCTGCCATCAAAATTTAATCCTGGATTATATCAGTTTCTGGTTGTTTTTTGGGGGAAGGAATGGAAATGATCTTAAGATACATATAAACTTTGTGAACAGACTGTGTCCTTCTACAGGCAGCACAAAGTCTACTTTAGGCTCAAGTTCCTGATATTACTTTACCATAAAGTGGGTGCAGATGTCATTGGTGAGCAGAGGAACATTGGAAGCCTTTGAAAGGAAATGCATTTAAGGAGGGATTTGAAGGAGGAAGTGGCAGGAGCTTTTCACGTGAGAGGTTATGATGAAAAGTTTATACTTGATCCATAAATGACAGGACGACACTCAGAACAGTGTCACCAAACAAATCATAGGATATTTGATCTGCAAGTGTGAAGCCTGAAAAGTCCCTTGGCTGCTTGTGAGAATTTCACAGGGAATTCTTATAGAAGTTAACCTTAAATACGTAGCCTCCTTTGGAAGGAGGATTAACAGTGCTCCTAGGAGTATCAAAGTAGAAGACATACTCAGTTGGACAGGAATCTTGATTAACCAGTCTACAATCACAGAGGGTGAGAAAGAAACTAAAGATAGTGGTTGATGCCAATGCTGCTCTTCATGCAGATAGGTCCGTTATTCATATTATATGAAGCCTTTTGTATGAAATTAATTTCAAAGATAGTACTGGGGAAATGGAGACCCCTTTAATGTGAAGATGATGGTATTTCCAGTGCTCATCAGTGCAATCAGGAGCTTCTTGAAGCTGAGTTTGGACAATTTTCCTTTGCCTTACAGAAGTATGACAGCACCACTTCAAACTTTCTAAAAAGTGCATCTTTCCCTAGTGATTAATTTGCAAAAGAAAAATACACAGGCTGATTGAAGAAATAAAATAAAATGTAAGAGGAAGTAAGGAATTGGAACAGTTAACTGGTGACTCTGGTCAAATCCATTCTTCCCTACTCTTCCATTCTCCACTGTTTACTTTAACTGCACCTCACCACAAAGTTCAGTTCAGTGTGTATAAATTTGTAGGGAGTCTCTTCACTATTTTTAATACACAGATGTATCTAAACACATTTTCACAGAAGAAGGAGGAATTTGTTCTTACAAATGCTTTTAACATTAATGGAAGCCCTACTTCTCTGTCCTTTAATTGCCTTGAGACTCTCCAGATGGGGTCAGATCCTTGTCTCCTATCAGTTTTCTACTGACCACTCAGCCAAGTGAGTTACTGCAGGCTCATCCAAACAGAGCTGTGGGACTGGGTCCTTTGGTTCTCTGCATGTACCCTGCTGTGTTAGTCTTTTTAAAATAAAGAGAGATGAGATAAGAGCAGTAAGCTCTGCTAACACAGCCAAGTTGTGTATAGACATTGGGTGATCCGCTCCTCTTAAATCACTGCCTGATTTCTTCAATTACTCAAAAGCCAAACTCAGAAACTAATCTATCTATGGCCAAAATATTTCTCTTCCTAAAAAAGCCAGACATATGCAGATTTGTGGCACTTTTTGCTGTTATGATTTTAAGGTGATGTCTTCTGAGTATCTGCCATTTCTCATTGCTGTCAGAGCAGACTAGTAGTTCAGACTGTTGCTGCTGGCACTGTGCCTTGTTGCAGAAATAGTTTATTTGTATAGGTTTCTGATTTTTCATATGTTGGAGACTTAATGCATTTTATTCATTCTTCTTCTGGCTGAAGGTAGCCAGTTCTCATTCTCCTTTTATAGTCTGCATGTAGTTAACAGCTACCAACTGCTCTCCTGGAATGAGGATGAGGGTTTGTAGTAATTCTCTCCTCTATTACTGCGAAGAGCTCTCTGGGTCCATGCCAGCTTCTTCAGTGCTTTCCCACTGTGATCCCATCACTTGTGTTTCAGATCCCTCAGTCTCTCCTTCGTTATCTAATTCTGTGCACTTGCTTTCCAGTGAGTTCTCTCACCAACATGGTACCAAGCTGGGAAGCTAACACCCTCCATGCTGGGGTTTTTAAGGAAGACATGTAAGAGGCTCTCCTGTCTTGGCAGGCTGGCATCTAAAAAGAGGGAATGTTGGCAGCTTGCTCTTGCATTGGCCATTCTGGAGAAAGTAGCTTCATCTCTTAATTTTTGTGCCTTTTACAGTCTCATGTGTATGGAGTTTTACTTCCTTTCTTGGTGGAATCGATTAAGAACTGTTGATTAGGCAGAGACTGCATCATGGTTGAAAATTAAAGGTCAAGATTTTCAAAACACTAAGGAAGATGAATAAGCAGCATGCTTTCTTCATAATTGTCTGAGCTGCTGGAGCACAGAATGGATGTAATTTGGGCCATTTATTCGCATTCCCAAATATGACCTTTTGAGCTAACTTTAGGTACTTCTGAAAAAAGTCTTGGCCAACTGTCAACAACATAATCAACAAGCAGAGAAGCTAGTTCTAAGTGGACCACCCTGAAATAGTTCTGCTTTTGCTGGCAATTTATATCATTCCCCACTGGATCTCTCCCTTGAGTAGAATATCCGGTTGGATTTATTGTGACTTCACCACAAATAGGGTAGCAAAGTTCCCTCTGAATTTTCTCATGAGGAAGGAATCAGATACAAATGAGAAAATAAGGTGTTACAGATAGCATACAGCTTGTTTATACCTTTTTCTTGAAAGAAAACATCTTCCACCATTCTTAAGCCTTACTTTTTGGATTCTTTATCTTTATCTGTAAAGTTCTGCCAGGCAAAGCTATTAATAAAGAATCAATAACATATATTCTGGCCCTTCACAGAGAATTTAGAAAGCAGTGTATCTCAGTTGCAGTGGAAAGAAAAAAATATTTTTAGAGGACATTTAGTCTTCAGTGTTACAGCAGGGAGCTGCTTACCTTCTTTTATGGAAGACAGAGGAGCATTGAATTCTTAGCAAACCCACAGGATGGCTGTAAGTACAGATGTTTCTGATGCTTTAGAGCAGGGGTACTCCAGTGAGCACACTGGCATGGGTGAGGATTTTAAGCACAGCTTGCCCAGACCTCACTGAGGTCTCAAACTGACATGTGGGAAATTTTTTGGTATTATTGGTATTTATTGCTAGACCTTAAAGGTCTCACAGGGGGCAGATGCAGTTCACTGCCTCAGTCCCCAGCTGTGGAGGTGACATGTGGTACTTTTTCAGGAACCAATCCTCAGTAAAACTAACAGCTGGCCTTGAGCCTCCCCTGTTTGGGGACTCTTCTCATGGGTCACAGTTGGGAATGTACCAATATTAGTTTCTCAGGGGTCATGAAGAGTTCTACCAATTTGTTAAATTATGATAGGTTTTATAGATTAGAACCTGAAATATAAATTTAAACTTTATCTTCCAAAAGGTTTAAACCAGCAGTGGACTATTTGCTTTTTGATGAGTATCATGCAGAGGCATTAGTTTTAAGTGCTGAGGGGCATTACATGACCTTTTCTTTACTGCCAGATGGGAAGTGTGTATTAAAGAAAACCTGCAATGGAGAAGCTGAGAGTCAGATGACTGGTATTTCGTTCTGATGCTGAAGAAATAATTAATGAAAACAAGCAGGTACACAAAGAAAACTTCAATAAGCCCCATGCTAATGAAGTTTAGTACCAGTATGGTACATATTCATATATTATACTTCAGAGCCTCTAATGCTAACCACTGAAAGACAGAAAAAACCCACTAGTAGAGTGTGAGGAATTAGTTTCAGTACTGCTAGAATTTGCACCTCAGGTGCAAAATATCTTAAAAAATAGACATATGTGGAAAAACAGTGTTATTTGCACTATATTTTTACAGTAGTGCATGTGAAAGAAAAATCACTTTGTGCTGTAAGAATAGATGAGTTTAAGAAGAAAATCCCATAAAAATATTGCCTTCAATTAAATTGGTCTTCCAGACCCACGTAAAACTTATTTTGTTAACTTTTAACCTTTCCTCTAGCCTCTGATTAAATAAGAAACCGTTTTGGTGTCTTTTGCATCCACAAAACAGGAAATCTGAATTTACTTCACAATTTCACGTTTGTTTCTATTTTACTGAGTTACAGCTTAGTTACAAGTAGCAAACCCTTTCTCGTCCCTATTTTTTTCAGTTCAAATATTGTAGTGGATGTTGCAGGTTCCCACCACTCTTGGCACTATACATGCAGAAAACAGACAAGGATCTTGCAGGAATGCATATCCCAGTGTAGAACACTTCTGTTAATGTGATTCAGGTGTATGTATTCACAAGACAGGAGTGCAAAAGAAAGGGAAGGCGTTTTGTTGGCTGATGGTTTTTGCTGGCTTGGTAGGACTGTGGTGGTTTCCCACTTTGTTAAATTGTTAGCTGGTGTTTGAAAGGAATGCAAATTCATCATTCCAGAGGTTGTAGGAGAAAAATAGGAACTGGGATTGTCTCATAACGAAGTGCAATGCAAGGAGCAGGGTGAACTATTGAGGCACAAACTTGTGTCAAGTCAGCAGACACGTTTTGCTGAAGCAGTATTTTAAATTCACAGTTGGCTACAGATTATTTGAGAGCCTTGCACCAAAGACTGAAAGTACCAAAAGGCTCCTGAATAAAATGTATCTGGAGAAGAACTACTGTTCAGGATACTGGTTGCTGTTGGGCTCAAGGACACATTATTAGTAGGTCACTGCTTCATTTTCTGGTACAGGCAACTGCTCTCTTGGAGGCATTTTTATTTGTATTCCCTCCAGGACCACAATTTTCTTTAGAGAAGGGTTACTATCAGCACTATCTGCACAGTTTAAATCTAAGCAAGAAGAAAATACATTGAAATTGTAGGCCCATTAGAAGGAGTCATCTATTTCTTATTTTCAGGGAGTTGATCTCACTTAGGGCAGGTCTGAATTGATTTTGTGAATCTAGGAGTGAGATGGATTTAGGGATAGTATATTTTGCTTAATTTCTTCCTACAAGATGACTTTGACATCATTTAGAAAGGATCTTTGTATGGAATAAATTTAATTCCTACTTAATTTATATTTCAATTTGTTAGCACATTCTTGTATTGAGAATAAATCAGAGAAATAGATTAATCAGTACTAATATTCTGTTTCCTAGCACCATAGGTAGCTGTAACACAATAGTAGGACAATGAATTGCTATTTCCCTGAAGTTTCTTGAGATCCCAGGGCTGCACTGTAATCTCCTTGAGGTTTAACATGCATTTACTTTCAGCATAAGTTCTAGCCACAAAGCATATGATTAAAAAGTGCTGAAAGAAATGTTGATACTTAATTTCCTTTACATTAGCAGTGGCATTCCAAAAAGAAATAAGAGTTCAGAAACTGAGCGAGCAGAAGGGAGTGTTGGGGAAAAGCTTCAATTTTCTACTGTGCATTTGATTTTACCTGAAGGTGTGTGATTTATTTATGTATAAGAAGCAAGGAGGCAGTGATACCTCTCTGCAGGATCCTGGAGTAATCGTGCCCTGTTGTTGGGTATGTCACTGCCAGATGGGTCAGTGGCAAATTGTACTGCTTTTCTCTGAATTCTCTTCAGCTGTGGTCTGAAGCAAGCTTGGCTAAGCAGTAGGCATATGTTAGGCAAAGCAGTAAAAAAACCTGATAGGAATGAGTTAATACAGCAAGAGTGGATAATGAAGGTGAAATTGAGGTCTCTGGTTTGTGATTCCTGTCAGAGTTGATGGTGGCAGCTAAATCCTAGCTGCCCCAGCTGGCTGACCTGCCCTGTTTTTTAAAGGTTGCTGCTTCTGTGGCAGAAGTGATGGAGCTGCTGTACCTGCTCTCAGCAGCAGTGCACTGCTCAGTATTTTACCATAAACTAAAACCAGTGGCACTTTTCATTGATATATTGTGCACTGTGGTGTCAGTGGAGCTGATGTGTTGCCTGCTATGCTATTTCTGCCTTTGGGACAGCAACTTTTGACAAAGGGATGGAGAGGATTTAAGGGGTGGAAAACTTTTGGGATGTCATTGCTATACATGCTGGGAACTATACCACAGATTTAAACTGGGAAAATGTAAACTGTGGGAAGAGGAGAAATACAAATTCCCTATTAGTGCCATATTAGAATATTATAGCAGTCTTACATTTTGACAGAGTTCCCTACTATCTTTGGCTTTGAACTGTAGCTTGACAGTTCAAAATTCTATAGTGGAATTCCACTTGAATGTTGGTTTCCAAAAGGCAACTGGCAAGGCTATTAACTTATCAGACTCTTTGCCATTTGCATGTCTTCATCACAAGTGTTCACAGCATTTTGCAAGGATACCAAATACAGGTCCTAGCTCCAAAGGGAGCAATAAACAACTAGACCATGACTCACAATTAAATCAAGGGATGGATGCAAGTCTTTTTCAACAGTATGGTAGACAGCTTGCCACAACCACATTATCTGAATGAGAGATTCTCTGGCTGGAGAGGAGCTCATGCAAGCTCTGGAAGGAATGATCTGACCCTTCCAAAATACAGATTAACCATTTCAAGAAAACCATCTGAAGACACGTTGTCTGAGAGATGCAACAAAAAGAGAGGGCCCTAGGCCAGAGCAGGATAGATCACCAAAAATATGGCTTGCATTCCTTGTACTAGGTATCACAAAACTTTAGGGATCCCAGAAGTTGAAGACTCCAAAAGAGAATGAGCACTGTTTTTTCTTCAGCCTCAGGAAGAAGACAGAAAGTACCTCCTTGCAATCCTTCCCATGAGAGTGAGTCTCCACTTTTGGTCAGTGGAGAGAAAAGAACAAGCAAATAAGGTTAAGGAGCAGAGAGAGGGTGAGAGCCACAACAGTCATAGTGCTCTGAACTGCTGCCTAAGCAGGGAATTTGTTTTGCATTCCTTGGAGGTGTACAGAGATTTTAGCAGTGCCGTTTTCTGCCTTTGAAATTGAGCAAGACTAAACTAAGTGTGGAATATGTGAGATCCAGTCCAATATGCAGAATGACTGGGGTTAGTGTGGGAAAGCTAAATATAGACAGTGCCTCTAATCAGAGGGGGAAGGCCAGGAATGGAGCAGTACAGCACACAAGATGCAGAAAGACATGCAATTAACCTTAATTCAAATTCAAGGTTTCAGTTTGTGCTGCTTTGCTGGCTGAGAGTGTGCGTCAAAGTATCCATGATATTTTGGTGAGGGCATTGCGATCTGTTGAGATTTTCACAGCCCACATCTAAAATCTATTTTTAGACTTCAGCTCTTAGAGGAGAAAAAAAAGGGCAAGCTAGGATAATTTTCTAACAAAGTCTTAGAAAAATATTCATTGCTAGGCTGACAACCTTAATGGCCAGTTACAGATGAGCTGTAAACCCCAGAAAATGAGGCTTATAATGGAAACTGCAATTCAACCATGTAACGATAGCATTGCAGATAGGATATGGTAACACACAACCATTCCCTTCCTGACTGAACTGGCTGCCTCAGAGTTCTGAGGAATTTACTCACTTTATACCCATCTACTCTGAGCTGAAAGGGAATCAGCAAACATCTCCTTACATGCTAAACTTCAAAAATGTCAGCATGTTGAGTAGTATCATGGCTAATTTCAAGCCAGGAAATAGGAGAAGGACATTTAGAATAGACTGTAAATAGCTTGCAAACTGTGGAATAGCTTGCCAGGAGAGAGGGGAAAGGAAAGAGGAAAAGAAGCATCACTTCAGTGGCTTAAACCATGCCCATAAAAAAGGGACAGATGTTTCCTATTGGAGCATCCCCTTATGAGACAGCTTCATCCCTGCAAAGCAGCACCCTGCAGCTCCTACATATATCTGCAGAGTAACACAACATAGCTGAGGGTTTACGGAAGCCTGTTTACTTGTAAAACATTAAGGATAAAGTCAGCTGGGAGCAGGTGGGATGTCTCTTGATAAACACCCAATATTTCCATGTACAGCAGCACACTGGTTTTGTCTGCCTCCACAGAAGATGCTGTTACATTCCTGCAGCCAGTGATGGTTGTCAGTTCCGATTGCTACTTTTTGCATTTATGTAAAAGCATCCAGAAGGTTGAGATTTAGGCCATGCAAGGCCAGATAATTGAGGGCTAATGTAGTCTCCATATCCTTAAGTCTGTTTTCATGCACAAGTGCATTATGGTGTTTCATTACCAGATCATATAACAGTGTGATGTGACAATGTGACATACTATTCAGCAAAACAGGAAATGTTGAAAAACCTTTCTGTGCTATTCACATCAGCAGCTTTCAATAAAAAAAGTGGCATGCCCTCCATGATGGAATGAGTACAGATGCATTAGTATTCCTCACAGAGCATCACTCTTCTCATTATGGTAATGACAGATTTTGAATGCTTAACCTATCACTTATAAAAAGAGTATGTTTGTTTCCATAGAACCAGATTGTTCTCCCTCCACATACAGTCAAGTAAGTGAGACAATTCCAGGATTAAGGGTCTCAGTAATGTCAGTAGGATTAAAGCAAACATTTTTCAGAAGTGACTGGGATTTGTTAAAAGCCTCTTTCTTTAAAGTGTTATTTTTGATGCATTCCAACAAGCACAGTTTTCACTAGGTTCATCACATACTGCCTCAGCTGCAAAATCTGGATTCAGATTCATAGCTGGACCAAAATCTCAGGTCTTCTGCCCTTCACAGGCACAAAATAATTTGTTTTCTGACAGCCAGACTCCCTAGGGGCAGGATTTAGTATCAGGAGATAAGGACTCCTTTTCCAGATATACTCTCAAGTACATAATTTCACTCAAAATTCGATTTCAATGTTTCCAACAAAGAGGTTAAACAATCTTTTGTATGCAGTGAAATGGAATAATATCTGTATGATACATAAAACATATTAGCATATCTATATTCAAAGAGTTACTGGATAATATAAAATATTACACCTCAAAAAAAATAAAATCTTGAGGATACTCTGCCAACCTCATAAAAAAAGTCCAGACTTATTTGTTTCATAAGCATTCCCATTCAATCCTTGTTAATATTTCTGTCCATGAGGTCGCACAGGCAGCCCAGTCCCAATAGAGCATCGGCATTTGGAAAAGCTTTCCCTGACTGTAGTTGGCTTGAAGTGCCCCTTGCTGAAAAAGGCACTGCAGTCAGCAGGGGCAGGCGGGATGGTGCTCGCCAGGGTGTGAATTTGCAGCGCATTAGCTGCTCTCCATTAACTCCCGTAGTAGTAAATGTGTCATTGTGCTCACAGGAGCATTCTTAGTACAGATTAAGGCTATCCACACAGGAAGCTAGTGTGGAGTAGCTAGGGCTGTATAAATTCACACCTTAGCTGAGTTGGTACTAAATTTCCCCTGTAGACAAGCCTGCTGTCTATCCACCTATTTTGTGTGGCTTGCAAAGCTACTTTTCTTTAATTGCCTCATTTCTGAATATGATTGTGGATCTATCTTCCTTTTTGTCCTTCAGAGTCATTTGTTGTATGCTGCCCACCAGGCAAACCTTCAGTTCCTGAAGCTGCTCTCACATGTAGTACTAATGGTCTCTGAGCTCTCAGCACCAGGTTGGGAAATGTGAATGCCGTAGACTGAAAACTCAACTTAAACCCACTGCCATATTTCCACATATTTCCAACTGCAGCTGATATTTCCTGTGGCCATCCTCCTCCATCCTCCACAACGAACTTCATCTTTGTCTGCCCCCTCTGCTGCCCTTTGTAGCTGGCTTGTTTTAGAGCTGTGTGAGAAACACAAAATCTTAACGCAATCTAAGCATGAACTCACTGATCCCATATTCTGAGAGCAATGTGCTCAGGGCACCACATGAAACTGTGCCTGAGCAGAGCTGTTATCATTTAATAGCTCATTTTACAATAAGCTAAACAATTCTAAATTGTCTGGACGCCTTTGGCTGGATATAAAGCTAACCATTGTAACCCAGAAATGCTGTAAACTTCCCTTTAGGACTGGCTCCGCCTCACTGCTTGCTTTTATGCTGTTGGTCAGGCTTGTTGCCTGGTGGTTGCATGGTAAGCTGCTTGGGACAGGATTGATGTCCTTTATACTTCATCAAGGTCTGGGAGAATGGGGGACCCCGATCCTGTTACACGGGGCACAGCCGCAGCACAAGTGATGATGATTGTGATTACAGCTGACAACTGAAATAAACGGTGCTCCACAGACCTCGTCCACTTCAGCTGCATTAACATGAAGGGCAGAGAATACAGCCATGATCCCAATGTTGAAAGCTAGGATGAAACTGGTAGTGTTACAGTTGTATTTTCCCTCCCCTTTGCACAACCAGATTACACACCTTATTAAGAACATTTTCCTGCATGCTTTGCGTTATTCCATTGCCCTCAATGGTGAAGGAATGCAAGATCAAGCCTAGCTTTTCTACACTTTCTCTCTTTCTCCCTTGCCAAAGTATTTGGGACTCGATGTGTAATCCATACAGATTCTAGGGCATGCTACTCAAAGAGAATACACCATTATTAATAGTGGACATCACCAAAATGCTTGAACAATGCCCCATTGTGAGGGTGGAGAGAGGTTGTTGATGGTTCAGCTCCAAGCCTTGAATTCCCTCTGCTAACCCCGCAATTGACCCACAGGAACCTTTTCTCCTTTCCTGTTTTCCCTGTCTTTTCCTGAAGAGTCTTTGTTGCCTTTCTGTTAATTAGGGTCCTTGGTGTACTCATTTGTGTGGTAATTTGCACTTCCAGCTCACAGATAATAGATGGCCAAAAAATTGCTTGAGTTCCAGAAATAAAAAATAAAGGTCTGGAGACCTTAAATTTTGTATTCAACGATGTGCTTTGCAGGAGAGAAAGAAGACTGTTTCCCCTCTGCTCTCAGCTTCTGCACTGTACCTCTTTCAAATACAGGATTATTAATTCAGTAAGTGGGAAATTCTTCTCAAAATCCTCTCTGAAAGCTTGATGAGGTATATGCCCACTTCCCTGTAACTCAGGCAGAATTCTAACTTTTTATTGCAAGGCCATCATAAATAACGGATTTTAGGGGAAGTTGGAATCATTGCTAGGAAGTCATACTGCTCCACAACCACAGATGGAAAGCTCTTTAAGATGGATGCCTTGTTCTGATTTCCTTGCTGAAAACCTTCATAAATGTAGATTTTGGCTTCCTACCCAGAGCTTTGAAGAAATTGCCCTTATAAAATCTGTTCTCCCCTCCCTGAGAGATTTTTCCCCTTCCAAAGCTACCAGTACCTCAATGCAAGTAAGTTTAGGCAGGATGTTTGGCAGAGCACGTATTTTGAAGAGAGTGCACCTGATTCTCACTTTTGACCCTGCAAGCCTCTATTCAAGCACTAAGAGTAAAAGCTACCTTAGTCAAATGCGGCTTTTAAATATCCAAGTGAAGTCTGTGTGTGTGTGTGTGTGATGATGATTTCTAGTTTCTGGTTAGGTCAAGTAGGTAAGATTTATGACGGTCTTCAGTTTTAATTTCCATGTTTTGAGTAAACACTTATTATTTATTACATTGTAAACAATGTGATAAATAAGCATGTTTCTGAGCTCCAGCAGCTTTAACTTCTTTGATAATATTGGGGTTGATTTATTTATTTATTTAAAAAATAAGTATAAGCAGATTAACTATGGTCAGTGTGAATGTTTGGATTTATTGATTTGACAGTTTAACATTGACCTCTTGTCTTGGTCAATATTTGCCTAGAAGGTTATTAAATCTTAGTGTCTTTTACAAATGTCAGTATATATATTGCAACTAGAACAGAAGAAAATTGAAATGCTAGAAGTTTTATTAACCAATAATGAAACTAATTATTTTCAGGTTAAAGTCAAATTAATCAAACCACTGGGCTGCTTTTTTAAGAGTGGTCAAGAATCTTGACCTGCAATTTAGAGATGCTTAGTTTCAATTTATCTAAGTTTAATAAAGGAGAGCATGGGGGGAGGGGGAGAAGAACCAACCAAGATGCTTGATTTATAGTGGAATAAAACATTTTGTTTAACCACAGATTAATATATTTATTTGGATGAGGAAGAAAAGCCTCATGGCTTTTCATGAAGGAATGAAGAGAAAACCACAATTCTTTTCCTCTCACTTCAGCTAACAAACAGAAAAAGTAATACTGAGCAGTGCTTGTTACATTTTGCTAGACATATCAGGAAATTTCTCTACATTATGGCAGTCTAATTTAGATTTTAAGAAAACAGGCGGAAAAAAAGACAGACAAACATTTATCTCCAGGGAGGAAACAACTGATTCAGCTGCAGCCAGCTGTTTCCATACATTTAGCAGAGTACATTCCTCCAGGGCTCCCACACTGCTGACCAACAAAAGGTGAGTGCAAGTAGCTTCTCAAGGTGTTATCTTTCCAGGCTAGACACAAGGTTGTTCACAACATGAAAAAGGGAAATAGTTTCCCCTTTTCTCATCACTGGAGGACTCATTTTCCTCCTTCTAACAGATTTCTCACTGCTCTACCACTTAATAAAAAAAGGAGATGGCACTGATCCCCATCACACATTCTTCCCATTTCTCTGGGCATAGGTATTTAACAAAAAGGAATGTTCCTCTTAAGTTTTGCCTAACTCTTCTCTGAAATACTGCAGGATGGCTCATGCCATTCCACAGCTGTTGTCTTGTTTACATAGCATGGTTTAAATGGACATTCCCATCATGGGACATATGGAGCATGGATGTTACATACTGCATTCTAGAATAAGGCTTGTTAAATCCCACTTTTATGGCTTGAGTTTTTAAGTCCCTCTGAGACTTTGCTGCAGGAGACTGACAGGAGGGACAGGTGTATTGTGGCTTCAGCCTGGTGACAAGTTTTTACATTCAGCTGCATTCTTCCAACAGCAAAGGGCTGAGCAGCTGGCAGCCCCTGAGCCTCCTTGCCTCTGCAGGAATGCCTGTGGCAGGGAGAAGAATGTGCTGCGTCCCTGCCCCATCACGCAGCTACATTGCCACACAGGCATGGCTGCTGATCCTGCTCATCAGGTGAGGCCTCCCTTAGATACAGCCTCTGATACTCTTATTTACCCTGAATGCGGGCCTGGGGTCTTTACCTGGAGAGATGCTGAGCATTTTCAGGCAGTGAGCAGATCTTGTAACAAAGACTATGCAAACAATAGGGCTTCGTGAAATCAGGTCTCTTTTTGCAAACATTTTCAGGTTTTGAAATTGAACGAAAACTCAACATAGTTTTTCGTGTTTCCTTGTTTTTTTAAACAGAGATTCTAATGGGAATATATTACACTGTTTTTTGCAGTATGCACTGTGCCTACTGTCCCTCTGAAGCCTATTCTGCCTGTGAGCACGGTAAGTCCAGTAAATGAGCATTCCTAGATACAGGCATCCTTCGTGTGCCTACATTAGGAAGCTTTTTTGAGGAATAGGTGTATAACACAACTGAGAAAGCCCAAAAGCAAATAAAGACTGGGCTTCTTTTGGTTGCATGGCACCTAAGGGCAACTAGATATGAAGCAAAGGGCCAAATGACACTTGGTACTACACAGATGTGCTAGGGAGGAAAGTACCTCCTCTCTCCCTCATGTTGCATCCCTCATGGTCTGCAGAAATGTTTCTTCATAGCCAAAGGGAAGGAGTTGGCAGTGCTGGTCAGGATGAGATTCTGTAGAAGCGTAAAGCTGAGGTCAGCAGGCTGGGCATATGTAATGGCTACCCTGGCAGAGCGGGCACAGGGATAGCTCCCTGAAAGGCACTTTCCCCAGCTTTCCCTCAGGCTGTCCCTCTTCGTCTTGTGCTTATTTGTGATGCTATGGCACGGAGCAGAATGAAGTACCGCACCAGATTCCTATCCTAACTATTCAGGCTGCGAACCCAGCCACAGGAAAAATAGCCAAGAAAAAGCAGAAACCAGTCACCTTCTTTGGTTGTAAAAGAGGAATGGTGTGAGAATCCAGGGTGAAGTTCCAGCCCCACACCCCATCACATCAGCTATAGCCAGCAGGCAAGCACTCTTCAGAGTCTTTTCTTGCAAGATGTGTTATAGGTATTTCTGCATACAAGCTATTTCCTCTTTTTTGTTTTCGCCTTTGAAGGTCACTGTAAGGGTGAGTTGCGTCATTGTGCAGCTCAGGAAAGGCAGGTGCTACAATGGGCTACTCTTAAAAATCAGGCAAGAGCATTAGCTCTTTTGCAAGGAGAGCAAGCATCTGGAATCTTTCTCCTTTCAGAGTAATCTCATTTGCTGTGAAATGATTGAATTCAGATCCCTGAATTTTTCTTGAAGACTACCTACAAGTACCAGCCAGCTGATATGCAACAATCTAGGGGGTAGGGGATATATAAATCTCCTTCATTTATGACCACCTTCCTCCCACCCTCCTCCAAAATCACATTCTCTCCCTTCCAATGGCAGCAGCAGTGACGGATGCATCCATGCCGTGGCAGGGAGGACAATGTGGGTCTGAAGCTGCGGTGTTGCCTGGTAACCACCTGCGGAGAGCACACCCGAGCAGGCGCTGGAGCCCGCGGTGCCGCATCTCTCAGACAAATGGGTGCCTTGCAGCTGGTCTGAGGATCAGCAGTGCTCAACGTGGGCCCCTCCTGCACAGCAGTTCCATGCTGGGAAGTTTGGTCGTAGCATTTGAGAAGTTTGGCTCCTTTTCTCATCTCTGTAATTGATGTTGTGCCCTTCAAACATGGCTCTGGAACAGTCCAAGACCATAGGCACAATGAAATCCCATTCTGCACAGATGGATAAGGATCTGACCCTGCACCCTCAACACCATGGCAGAAGGGCTCAGTGGCACAAGAACTCATTTACTTATGAAAACATTCCTATTTGGTTATATTTATCATATAACTTTTCATGATGTTCTGGGAATCTGTTATGTGATATACTTAAAATACATTTTGGGATTCTGTCATGTTTGGATTTGGTCAGATGTGGAGCTTGGCTCCAGATCAGAATCTCACTTACATTAAATCTAGTTGCATTATGAAACCCTAAAACTAGGATTTATATTCAAACTAAACAATACTAGAATCCTACAAGCAGTTCCTGTAAGAGCTCAGCTATATTTGGTGGCTACCTGAGCAGCTGAGACTTTAAACAAAGCTGGTACTTCTTGCTGAACTTCTACCAGCATGATCAGGAGTCTTGTTAAAAAGAAAAAAGAAATCAGGCTTTTCTTTGAAACCTAACTGGAATATAGGCTTTTCCCTAAATAAATAAAAAAAAAAAAAAAAAAAAAAAAAAAAGAGAGAGAGAGAGAGAGAAAAAAAGGCATGAATGTATTCATATAATCATGTAATGGAATTAAATTAACTATTATTTCTAAGACTTTTCTTTCTTTATAATTTTCTTAGCAATGTATAAGCCAACAACTTAAGGGGAAGAGGAAAGATGACCAAAGCAGCATGAAGTATCATGTATTTGATGGTGTTGAGCACTGATACCAAATTTGTAACTGTGCACATTATTGGCTTAAAATCCAGAATGAAAATCCAAACCAGAATCAGAATGTAGCAGAACATTTATTTTGGCACACTGAACATGGAGGCACATATTTAGAACGGCTTGCCGAGGAAGAATCACACCTTTAAAAAACAAAGCCTGTGTTCACACCTCACTTGTGAAAACTGGACCTAAAAGTAACATAATGGTTTCACCACATTAAGCATCCTACAGCACAAGGAGCCATCAAGCACTTCCTTAGTTCCTGGAAACTCCTACCCATTTGAGACCTGTTCCTTGCATGATCCCTTCAAAGATGCAGGTCAGGACCCTGGGTCCTCCTGACACAGTACTGGCCCTGTACAGGCTTCAGGGACTTCCTCCCCAGCTTCATCCCCAGCCACATCATCCCATTGCATTACAGCAGGGAGGCATCCAGCCTTGTGCACCCAGACTGCCAATGGAACATCATAATGGTGGGTAATCAGGCAATTCACTTGAAAAGCACACTCCTGGTCTCAGCTAGACCATTGTCTGCCCAGACTGATGGGGCAGCAGCTTCTGAGCACCTCTTCTGTCGCTGTAGGCAGGGGCACGACCCAAAGTGCCCCTTTACCTCTCTGCCTCTCTGCTGGTGATCTGGTAACACAGCAAAACCTTAACTGGTTCCTGCCTTCCCTCTCTGTGCTCAGTGCCACTGTACATGCTGACATGTTAGTGAAACTCTGCACATGCCTATGAAGCACAGCAGGCAGTATGGAAATGCTCCATGCTCTTTTTGACAATTATGCCATTTTATTTAATAGAGCACTCCCCCGGATGTTGCAGATAATCCCCAAATATTCCAGCTCGGTAAATGAGGAGGAGTCATCTTGTTTCCTCCCCGTGCTGTTCCCCAGGAGTGTCTTCTTCCCAGTCTGAGCTCCTCAAAATGGCCAACAGGTCTGGAATGACAAGACTCTGCGTAACATTCAGACAAACCCAACTCCTCTGCCTCCTGATGTGCAAGAGGTGTCTGCCTGCCTTAGTAAATGTGTTTGTGGTATCAGCAGCAGTGAGAACAAACTAGAAGGTAAATCACCTGTTTAACCAATGGGAAGAGCTCAAAAAGCACAAATGTGGCCCATCTTCATTAAAAAGTGATGAGACTGGTTCTAAATCTTCTAAACAAATAAAACTAATTTAGTTTCAAATTCATTTATTGTCTGAGACTTTAGTATTCACATTTTCAAACACTTTTGAAATCTGGAGGGCAAGAACTTTTCTCACTCTTTCTCCACTCTGAAAGAGCTGCCACCTGCGGTGCTGTCTTGCAGAGAAGGACCAGAGGAAAGTGTTTCGCTCTGAGACATTCCCAGATTCCTGGCTACACAGCCCTACTCAACAGCTGAAGAAAGCACACCCAGAAGAAAAGTAAAGACTTGAACGAAGCCTAAAGAGGAAGCCCATGGTATGAATGATTGTTTATCTTTGACTTGAGGAGGAATAGCAGAAGGAGGCCAGCAAGAAGTCAGCGTGTTGGCATGAGGTGGTGGCTCAGAAAGCTACTCCTGGAGCCAGTTTTCTGTGGGCAGCTGTGCTGTGTGTGGGTGGCTGAGGTGCCTGGGTGCTGCTGGGCCCTGCTTGCTGCAGAGGAGATGCCCACGGCCGAGTGCCCAGCCAGGGGCAGCCCCGCAGCACAGCTGGGGCAGCTACCCAGTGAAGGTGAGCCAAAGCTCTTACTTTGTCCTCACAAGGCCACTGTTAACAGGAGAAGGGAGAAAAATAAAAAAAGAGGTAAAAGCAAACAGCAATGGGGTAATTTTCCCCTCAGCACTGGGACTAGTGTCCCTGTGTATGGCTCACACTGCTGCTTTGTTACTTACACTTTGAAGTGCAGTCTTCAAAGACAAGGTCCATGTTCTCTCTCATCCTCTAGTGCTGTAACTTTTCCAGATGGAATGATACTTTATTTAAACACTTCTTCATTACACTATCAGCTACTTCTCTCATCTGGGAAATAAAGGTTGATTGGCCGTGTGCAATTACTGATTCATATCACAGGCACATGAGATAGCCAAGATTAACTAACAATCACTGCAAAAAATGGCAATGACTATGCTAGAGATGCCTTGTAATCCTTACACAAAACTAGAAATTGTGACCAGCATACTACCCAGGTAACTGTGAAGTCATACAGACATTCCTGGAACCTAGCTGCCTGCAATTAAAGAAGTCATATATGACAAATTGCAACATCCTCAAAATCTCAAGTGCTAAGTGCCTTCATTCTAAGATTTCTAAGATATGGTTAATATATGTCCAGATAATTTTCCTTTAAAACTAAATTCCATGCAAGTGACCAATCCTCCTCAGTATTCTGTTTCAGTTTGTTAGCAATTAGCACTATAGAAAAGACATCTTTAGTCCAGAACAGATTTCCAACTCATTTAACTGTTCATTGCTGGATAATGGAAAAACAATTGAATCAAAAGCTGGAGCTAAATGGTTCATCTGAGTACAGAAATGCTGTTTAATATTTTGGAGATATGTAGAAATGGCACTTGATGACTCATGCTATCATTTCAAGAAGGAAACAGCATGTGAAGCTGGATATTAACTCCTCATTCTGCCTGCCAAAAGCAGTGTCAATGCCCATGGACTGAGACTGAATTTCATGGGAAAACATTTCATTTCCCAAAAAGACCCACAAGAAGCCATCTACTCCAACAGGGCTGCCCAACTCTACAGCCCACAGCAGTCCTCTGTCAGTGCTAGAGCTGTAACTTGTGAAGTACTTAAGGATGAAAGACACTGTGAAAAAAAAGGTTTGTATTTTTCAAGCTCAAAGAAGGCTAATAAATAAACGAATCTTTATAGGAGTCTTAGAACATCATATGGCTTCAGGCAAGTACATGTTCCTTTTCAGATCAAAACAGAGGGGAAGTAGTTTTGGTCTCTGAATGAAAATGGGTTTGGAGAGGAAGCAAACAGCATCTCTTAAATGGAAGTGAAAAAGAAAACAGCACAAAGAACCATATGCCTGGCATCCTTGAGAGTCCTCAAGAGGGGAGGGAGTCCTGTTAGAAGGGTGAGATGTGGTCTATGCTTGTGTAGACAGGGAAATAAGAAAATAGCTTAAAGAGGTGAGAAATGTCAAAGAAATAAAATAGGTATGTTAAAAGAGGTGTTAAAGAGGATTATTTTCCCTCAATGTATTCCCTGAAATCCTATTTAATATTAATGGAACTTGAATACACAGCTCATGGGGAAAAACCAGTGATCTTTGTGGCCTTAAATAGGATCCTACAAAATTCATATCCACACAAGAGGTAGACAAAACAAGTTGCTTAAGTTCTAAAATAAATGCAGGCTTCAGGTGCACAGAATAAGGCATTGAAAAAACAAAATAAGATCAATAAAATGAAGAAATAAAGAGATAGTTGGTGTGAGAGTCATACCCTAAATTCAGGTAACTTCTTTGTCTTTGGTAGGCCCCACTGACCTGTAGCAATGCCATTAGGTATGCGGCCCACAAGGAACTCCTGCCAACAGACAGCTGCAAACACATATCCCTTTCCATCAGCATGTCACTCTTTCATACAGCCACCATCAAAATAACTCAAGAGACAGCACTGCAAACATTTGGACTGAGCTACAATCCTTCTCAAAGTGTTCAGGAAGATGTAAAAGGTCTGTCTTCAATGGGCGTTTGGCAGTAGAGCTCTGCAGAAACCTACAGAGCTTGGATGGGGTGGCAGCTGCAGGCGGAAAGGGGACAAACTGCTGGAAAGAAGGATGTTGTCTCTGAACTAAGGAGAACATAAGACAAGCCTTTAATTGGGGGAGGATCACAGGAGCCTCAAGAGGAAACAGTGAAGATGTGACATAAACACAGAGGGTGATTTTGTTGGGTCCTAGCTCCTGACTGTAATAAATCATTACATGTTAACATCAGATCTGGAAGAAGCAACATTTGGGCAGAGTCCTTTGAAGAGCTGATTGCTCCAACGTGCCCTGATTCACAGGGGTATGAATGACAGCAGCAGCAATAAACCTGCCCACAGCTTATCTGCATTTCTTTGTCAATATATCTTTTCAAATCAGCTTCTAGTGAAGAAACAAGAACAAAAACCAAAATCCAAACCAACCAGCCTCCAGACGAAAGCACTAGGGCAGCATGCAGCTCCCCTAAGAAGAAGAGCAGGAGTTTAATTATGGTTGAGTGTTGAGGAACAACTAGCCTGCAGCACAGCTACCTAACCTAGAGGCTGCAAAGGCCCTTGGACTCTCATATTGGACCAAGAAACTTTACATCACAGTTGTTGCTCAAGAAGTTTTACAGCAGATTTATGGTATGGTTTCAGAACTTTTCATTCTTTTATAAGTGCATGGGACTTTTCCTATAAATACAGATTGAGAAGAAGGCTTTGGAGTGTTTTTTACACATTGTAATCACATACAGGTATACTATCACTTGCAAAAAAAAATTATATTCCCTCTCTTTACGTGTGTATATATACTTACGTATATCCCCCATTATATTTTAAGCATATGGGCTGGTATTCCTGTGGGTAAACCACCTAAAAATTAGTTCCAGAGCAGACACATTAATGGAGACTCAAATAACTAAAACGTAAAGTACAGCTGAGGAAACCATGGCAGCAAAATATTTGAGCATTGCCAGAAAAAGTATATTCTGACCTTACAGCCAAATTTCATTACCTTTTGATGACCCATACTACTAGTTTGCTTTGGTCTTATAAACTTGTATTTCTTACATTGTGGATATTAAGGTATTGCTGCTTGCAGTCGTAACATGTGGAAATGTGATGCTGCCAGACTTCATGGTTGAGCTGGGGTTAGCTGATCCCGATGCCCGGCTGGGGCATTTCCCAGATGCGCCTGGGTGGTTGCAATGTGTCAGGAGCAGCAGAGCCTGCCGGCCTGCCAGCACTGCTCCTGTGGGCACCGCTGCTACCATGCTGGTTCCAGCACTTCCCATGCAGAAAAGAGCTGACAGGTGCTTGCTCACAGCCATTAAAGATTCCAGGAGGCATTTTATAGATGAGTGAGTTGTAGATGCCTATTTGCCGGTTTCCTGAAGGAAGCTGCTCTGATGCTGGATTTTCATATTTATCACAAAGTTCATTGGAAAAGTATCTTCACTTCCTTTCAGATCTGTTTTGCAAAGCATCTGCTATGTTTCATGCAGGCTACAGCTGATTTCTTTGGAAGGGAGTGATTCCTACATAGGATTTACACATGACAGCAGCAGGCAAAGAGAGCACTGAGGGGCAGGCTTAATCCTCAGCTGTGCTCCAGCTGATATCAAAGAGCTTTTATATTTAATAACTCTCAAGCACTTACAATCATAGAGGACAGACAAGTACAGAAAAATACAGCAGAACCAAACTATCCTCAAGGGCAAGATGAAACAGAAAATTAAGAGCCCAAGATTTTTTAAATGAGTAGAAGTCCACATTCAATAAAAATGAAGAATTATACACAAATCATCCTGCTGTTTCAGGAGGATAGTTTAGCTAAATATGATGTCAGGCAAAAACCACTGGAGTGCTGATGCTGAGTAGGTATGTGTCAGAAAGCAGACATACCACTAAGTACCCTGGGAGAGGACTGCTCCCCAAACCCTTTTTTCCTCTTTTTGATTTGGGAGACCGACCCCCCCCAAAATAATAGATCCTTCTCCAGAGAGCCTTGCTGTGCTCTGCAACTCTGCTCACCCACCTGGCCTTCCACATCAAGTAGAAAATACTTTAGCTGCAGTGATCAAAAGCTTTCCCTTTCCTGCCCCACTGGGGGAATGCTGCTCCCAAAGACCAGTGGGGTTGTTTCTGTCCCTCTAACACAAGGACTGTTTTAATTTTAGACTTAAGCTGTTGTTAACCAGAAACATCAGAAGGACATGTTTTTAGAGGTTTTAACCAACTCAGAACAAAGCTCTCAGCTGGAAGAAACTCTTCCTTAAGTCCATATAACACTTTCTTGCTACAAGACGTTCCCAGCACAGTGTGCTGGGCAGTCTCTCCACATGTGAGAGGCACCTTCTTCATCTTGAGATCTGCTGAGGCCAGACAAGAGATCTTCATCCTGTGCTCCAGTTAGCTGGTAAAATGTGAACTTTAAAATTCCTATATCTCATCACAGTCCCTGTACATATGAATATTGAGTCTTTTGTGTCACCATCATAGATCATTTTTGGCCCTCAGCTTTTTCATCCGTAATACTACCATCCCCACCACCGAAGCCTGTCCATTCTCCTCCCTTGGTCCTACTCTGCTCCATCTAGAAACAGCCTTTAGGAGCATTGTCCTCAATTATAAGAAGCCACAGTAAATTCCTTTTCTTCATGTTTCCCTCACTGTTGCTTTCTGCAATGCTAATGTAGCATGTACCCCTCTCCTTCAGCTTTCTCCTTTATCAGCCCTCATCAATACTCACATTTGCCATTGATCTCACATGAGCAGTTGCCAATATATTCCTGCTCACCTATAAAGACAGGGTCTCACAACTCCCTGAGAGACTAAGACAGAGAGAGCATTTAACTTACATGTAACTTTCACTTGATTGTTTTTGACAGTGCAATCTTGGAAAGTTGGAGGAGCAGTGAAGTTGGTGTTGACCTCTAAACAGACATCTACAATGCAGCAGTGCAACTTTCTGGAAAGTGTATGCGTGGAGGGCTTGGGGTGAGAAAGAAGCATAGCTGGGCTGTGGAAAATGGAAGCCCTGCAGAGGAGCTCCAGGACTGAGGAGCATGAGTAATACCTAGGATGGTAAATTGAGCTGTTATCTAGTAGTCCCTCTCTCCCTTATGTCAGTACTGACTGGGTTTGGCCTTCATAGTTAGAATTGTCATCAAAGACTTAAATTTTCCTACAAGCACAGAAAACGGGAGACAAAATAATTTTACTTTACCTTTGGCATAAAAATAAGTAGTGTAAAGGATATGACAGCTACAAGAAGTCTATGACAGCAATTTGAGGAATCTATGCCCCTGAAAGATTCAGTAAAGTCTCTGGCAGCTGGCAGCTGGATGGAGCTGAGATGATGCAGACACAAGGCTGGGACCTGTAATCCCAAGCAGCCGGGCTATTTTATTGTGCTTATTCTTGTGAAATCTACAGGAGATCTATGGATTCTTTAGCTGATAGTATCTCCTGACTGGCCTCCTTTATCTCTCTACTCACAGCAAAGAAAATATCCTAAATGTTTGTGATAAGGTTTCAGACACTTCTCAGACCACCAACCTAATTTTTTAGCTCTGCAGCTCTCAGAGGCTGTGCTCAGATATCTTGATCTGTAATTTTCATAATAACTTAAATTTTGTCTAGATATTGCAGGTGTCTTACCCCATCCTCCTTCTCTGGTAATTTCACGTGGAAGAGATCACAGTGCTGTTCATAGATGGAAAGACATGAGAAAGAGAACTCTAACACTGATTTTTGGAACCAGCCTCAATGGCTGACCGTCCCATTCGCTACAAAACATCCTTTAAAAGCTTATAAAATTTTGTAGCCTTCAAGGAATTAAGCTTTTTCTACTCCTTCTTTCTCTCTCTATAGAGAAAGAGAAGCCTACAAAGTCACCAAGCCAGGAGCTCTGGAAAGCCTGCTGACCATCTATCTCCATGTGCTCCCCCACTCTGCAGAGAGGCAGACTGAAGCTCATGGCAGAGAGGGAAAGTGAGCCATCTGACAGCTGGCAGTTTGGTGGAGATAAAAGGTGTGAGAAAACCAGAATGTCCCCTCAAAACCTCTGAAAAAGAAGTGACATCCATAACACACACTTCTTTTACACCTTGTAGTAGTAACCCTGTTTTGTAGGTCTTGTCATGCACTTATAGGCATTTTTGTTCTGATCCAGAGAAAATAAGCAGTTGTTTTGCAGATGTTGATAAGCCTTTAAGAGAAGGATTTACTGTTTGTTTGTTTGTTGGTTGGTTTTGTGTTGGGTTTTTCCCCCCAGGATGCACCTGGGCATTTTTTTCTTCCCAGGAAAGGAGATACTGTTTACAATTGATCTGATCATGATCAAGAAAGAAAGGTTTTTCTTTGGAAATTTTTCACAAGAAAGTAACAATTTCTCAGTAAATTTTATGTCCTTCAAAAGTGCTTTAAAATCTTCAGCTGCTAATGGCAGAACATTTTGTAAACATTTTGAATAACTGTGGTGGGGACCACCATTGATAGAATTAGTCAAATTGGGGATTAGCTCTGGAAAAAAAGTAAAAAAACCCGCTATTTATATTGATCCAAGTTTGATCTCTTTGAATTTTTTGTATTTTATCCAGAATCTATCTTCTGATAGAATTCTGTTTGTCCTCAGAAGAGTAGGGTAAATTTGCCGGAGGTAAATCACCCTTTATGAAAAAATTTATATCAACATCTCATTGAATTCTGTAACACAGGAAACCAAATCTGAAATTAAAATTAGTTTTCAGACTCCTCGTTCACAACACAACAGTTTTGAGAGTTATGACAGAGAATTTGTGCTTAGACCATTGACTTTTTTACGATTTCCAGAACGATGCTTTTTTCCTGTGACGTGACTGACTGGGGAGGTAGTAGTGAGCAGGTACACATTGGTTCCCAGATCTCACTGAAATAATGAGAGATTCAACAACCAGTTGGAAAAATGCAAGTCTTCTGAGCCCACCACTGCCTTCTTCAGG
The DNA here is from genome assembly GCA_020086605.1 of Lanius collurio. Taxonomy (NCBI): domain Eukaryota; kingdom Metazoa; phylum Chordata; class Aves; order Passeriformes; family Laniidae; genus Lanius; species Lanius collurio. The sequence goes on from JACBWW010000015.1 coordinate 17,052,819, forward strand.
CCTAGAAACACAAAATAGAAACCTCAAGAGGTGTCATGGACATCCTGATAGGGATTTTCATTTGATAGCATCACAGTAATTTGGTTAAAGAGAGATAAGGACATGGCCCTGAGCAGAATTGTGGATGACAGTGTAAAATGGTGCACTGATAGTAAGATGTGCAGTTCTTATAAGAAATTTTATTCCAGGTAAATTACTCAGAATATACTAATTCCAGATTGGGGCAGGGAGGGAAATCACCAGACTTTGAGTCACTTGGAAGACACCATCCACTGAACCAAGGGAAGAATTCCTGCTGCAACTATCTCCCACTCCCTCTTAAAATCCATTCAGAGATTTTAATTCTGCTTGCTTTCTGGCTCCTTCCTTTTAATTTGGTATTTAAACCTTTCTCCTTCTGTCTTCTGCTTTTTCTTATTCCTAATTGTTCCACAATAAACTTGCTCATCTTTGAACCACAATGTCTGTAGGTTTCAGAAATTTCAGCCTGTTACAAGTATGTAAATCATTGACAGTGATTATAGAAATGTTAGTTTATCTGCATTCCAAAGATTCTGTATTTGCCAACATCCTGCAGGACCTTTACATTTCTAGTAATTGTGTTGGGGCATAAAAATGTACTCAGAGTTACTACTATCTTTTTCAGAGGTGCTTTCCACTGAGATGTCCCAGCAGTATACCCTTTATTGTAATAATTCCTCTGAAAAATAAAGAATTCTCTCCTTAAAAGTAACTGCTTCTGCATACCAGAAATTCAGAATTAACAAGGTGAAGAGAATTTCCCTGCTGTATAATTAGCTTTCTGTGCTGAATCCATCTTGACCCTTGTGTTGGCATTTTATACCCTCCAAATACTCCAGCACATATGAAAGTCTACTTCCATGACTAATCCTATTGATTTGGATCAGACTACACACGTGAGTGAAGTTATGTGTTAATATAGGACTTTGCAGGCTCAGAAACTCTTAGTCCAAATTCTGTCCTCCCAGCCTTTCACCACGACCCAGGAATTCCAGTGGTGTTCACTCATACACAAATATACAGACCAGGGAACCAAGGGATATTAATTGGCCTCGAGCCAGGGCAAAGATGTCTTTTTTTTTTTTCCAATCTGAGGTTCTCTGGTCTGGTCTCCTCATTCTAACTTCTGATGATGACGACTCTCCATTCAGTAGAATTCAGTAAAATTTTTGCCAGAGCTTCCCAAGAATCAGCTGCATTTTAAAGTAAGTATTTGAACCTAGGAAAAATGTCAGACAGTTGGTTTATCTGTTAGAAAGTGTTTTGTAACACATTCGTGGGAAAAATGCTTGTGAATTTTAGTAAAGAATAACATATAGGGTCTGAATTTTGTCTTGAATCAGTTTGTAGGTCTGGGAGAGCTGGTTTCATCATGTTGGAAAAAGAAATCCTGTGAAATATATTAAAATCCAGATGTAAGGGGTTATTTTATTTTATTTTATTTTATTTTATTTTATTTTATTTTATTTATTTTTAATATCAGGTTTGCCAAAATACCAGTAAGGTTATGAAAATAATAAACTAAATCCCATGCTCATGTGACTCAATTGCCCATAGTCTGAAGATAAGTCTGACTTAAAGATTCAAATATATGAAGTGTTTGTACAGTAGACGTGAAATGAGTATATCTAAGTATTAAATCATGAGCAAGTGTTATCCATCTGCTAAGTATATTAATGTACTGCATCATGTATACTTTAACGTGCTTATTTTAAATTTAAAGTGACAGAAGGCAATCAATTTGGATAGTTGAATGTGAAAGGCTTTTCCAACTTTCTTCCCAAAACAGTGAAGTAAGTTGTTTTTCTGGTGATTCTGAGCTATCTTGGCAGATATTATGAGCAGGTCGATGAGAAATACCATACTACCTAAGCTGCCAGGGAGCTGAGAAGTGAGAGAAGTGCTGGATTCTGTTTTCACCTTGCATTTTTCCCATATAAGTATACAAAAGTTGAGTAAAATCTCATATAGGGTGCAAGATGCACTCTAATTTGAAGGCTGAACTGAGCAGAAGAGAGATGAATGGAGGAAGAAACAGAATGCAGATACAATTCGACTTCACATAGAATGAATAATATATAAGTTTCATTAGAAAGTGGGAACCTTTGCAAAAGAAGGGTTTGCATAACCATTATTAAGCATTCGAGCGTTTATCTTTGTGTGTGTAGCCTCAGCTCTAACTCAAAGTCCTAGACTCAAATCCCTATTCATATTTATTCTCTGTCTTCTGCCTCTCCTGGTCATATATGCAACATATATCACAAATTGAACATTGTTTCAGCAGATGAATGCTTATTTTTCACTCATCTGTTTTTGCATAATTTTAGTCACAAGCTTATGTTGCATCTGGTAAAGAAATTCAGTAGTGGACTGTGGATTGGTCAGCCAGAATACAGCATGCTGTAGGCATAAAAATATGGAAAGAACTCCAGATACTACTCCTGTCTGGTGGAAAACTGTTATCTGCAAACACCATCTACATCTTCAAACACAGACCCATGAAATGCAAACAGTAGCATCTTGTGTCAATACCTTCAGCCTGGTGATACACAAAATCTGCTGAAACATGGCCCTTAGAGATTCAAATCTTCAAAGTGAGAGCACTTCCCTCTTGGTGGGAAGCGTGGCTGCCTCAGGTCTGTGTGCATGAGCACTTCAGCAGACCTGACTTAAAATTCTCCCCCTTTTGCTACTGTTTGAGTTGCTGCAGATTTGCTGTTTCGTATGCTCCACCTGTACGTGTTAGTGGCCAGCTCAAAATACCTGGTGTACAGTTATTTCAAGCTGCTGTATTCTGGCTATCAGATATAAACTAGGCATTTTAAGCATTCTAAGTGCTTGTAACCTAAACTTGGTATAACATCTTAAATGTGACCAGCAATATCTGAGATACAGTTCCTGGCAGCAAGCAGTTAAATTACTGCTTGCCCATACAAACTGCCACCTGCTTTACTCTTGGAATAGGAGTTTAACTCCTTAGACCAAGTTACTCTCTCTAATTCAAGACCTATAAATCTTCACCAATAAAAAAGGTAAAAAAATAGTGGCTTTTTCTCAGAGAGAAAGGAAAAAAAAAGAAACCCTGTTCTTTCACTGCATGGATAGCATTCTCCAAAGTGCTACAGCAATCTGGTTTTAATCTTAGTTATGATCCTAAGTAGATGCCTTCTTGACTCTGGCATCATCATGGCTGCAAAATAAGAAGCAGGCTCACTGGCACTGAACATACGCATGTCCTGGATTTGCTCTGCCTCCCGCTTGTGGAAAGCTGGCAAAAGCAACAAATGCTGTGTCTTAACAGTTTTTTTCTTCTGGTTCATTGTGTTTAGATGGGACAAGCATACTGCAAAGCTGCCTGTTGTCCACTTGATGGTATCAAGTAACTGAGCATGGGAGAGCATGGCTGCTTAACGCTCTCGACTCGGGCAGACGTGACCGGAGATTTTTATAACAGGTAAAACATCTGTGTTATGTTCTTCGCCTACACGAACAACTCCTGTGCTAGATTTAATCAGGCTGTGCATAATTTAGCTTGCTGCTCAGATTCCACAGTCCAGTTTAGTCTGTTCCGGACCAGCCTTGCTGTGAAGTGGATAAATAATGCCTCCATCAGGAAAATCACCATGGTTTTGCTGCAAGCAGAGGATACTGCTAATTTGCATTTTTAAAGACTCTGTTATCTGTTTCTAGGTGAAAACACATTTGGAAAAAAAAGCTATTGAGAATAATTTGTTCTCAAACTCTGCCATTATCAAGTAATTTCTACACATTTTAAAAAACTTTTGGCTAGCATTTTTCCCAGAACCAAGCTTTAGCAAAAAGAAAAATGTAACTTTAAGCTGGAGCAAGGAGGAAGATCTGACACTGGTCTTCCTCCTCTTGCTCTTCTTCATCATGTTTCCCTTTGTCTGAGGATATGTTTGAGCAGAACCATGTACACATCAGCATGTGCCTCGTCTCTTTTTAGAGGTAAGACCAGGCAGGGTCTAGCATTTCTCCCAAGTGTGTAGATGTATAGCTACCCATTGTGAAAAAGAGCATGAAAGCAATTTCTCGGATATTTTAGAGTTCTGCTTTCCCAGTTTCAGTTTTGATTCTGGTATGGTAGATTTTTCTATTTGTCCCAGACACAAAAAAGAAAGGTTTCTCATCCTACCTGTTCAGAATAAGAAACATCTAGCATGAAGTTTGTTATTCAGTGAGAAAATGGGTTTGCACCGTGCCCCACAGAAACATAGTGATATGGCTCATTTGGCAATCTTTATGATGGCAAGTATGTGCAAATCTAATGTAACAAGGGACCTTCTGTCTCAGGTTATTTAATTTCTGATGTAGAATATGCCTTAACCAAAACAAACGGATGGC
>JACBWW010000015.1:17057531-17127255 GCA_020086605.1 Lanius collurio
GGGATAGGGGATCGCGGGCGACCCCTGCGTATGCCGCCCCTGAGGCGCTTCTCTGATCTGTAACTTGCCGCCGTGCCTGCGCTTCTCCACCGCGCGTGTCGAGAGGGCAGAAAGACGGGGGTCACTTGCAGCGGCCGTGGGAGAGACCCCGAGGTGTCGGGCAGGGCTGTGTAGCTGTGGGGCTGGTGAGGTCAGCGAGACACCTTAGGCCGAGTCCGAGCAAAGAAGCCACCGCTGGTTGCGCAGCTTCTGGCATAGCGGTAAATTCCAGTTTGCGGCCGCGGTCGGGAGAGCTGCCTGTGGCGGAGCGAGCTCGCCGAGTGGCCTCATGTTGCTTCTCTCGCCCCTAGAAATCCTACGAGCACTTGGCAAAAATACGAGTAGCGAGAGAAGCGGCTCCAGAGTGCAACTGCCCACCAGGTAACAGACACAGCTTTGAAATCTCTCGGAGGCTTGTAACTCTGGGGTGTTTGGTATCCCATGTTTTTGAAATATACCTAAGTCAGATCCAGGGGATGCCTCTTCAATCAACAGCTGTTGCTTAGGTGGAAAAGGTGTTAAGCCCAGAGTAATTTGTTTTCACTGTAGCACTATATTGGAATTAATGCTAATACACCCCTCCTCTCCCCCCGCATTAGGCTAGATGTTGCCAAACAATAACACTTAGGAAGAAGTTAATGGTCTACTCCAGCAGATGAAATATATTCTGTTTTACATGGGGTAGTACTGAACCAAGGCACCGTGTGTTCAACTTGGGAAGTAGAGCAGAAGTCCCTGGGAAAAATATTGAACAATTTATAAGGTGGATTGAAATAGGTGGAGGGTCTGTTGCAAGTTAGCAGTAATATATACGTGATCTTTTTTCAGTCTTGTTTTTCTGTAGTCTTGGTGGAAAGCAGATTCTCTAGGAAGGAATTGCAGGCTTTTCTTACTGAGGATTCGACACTGTTGGTTTGTGCAACCAGGGGTATTGCTTGACTTTAGAAATGGGCCTTTGTACTACTGCAATCAATTGTTTGTACATTCATGCTGCAATGTTGTCAGTTTCTGTGCTCCTTTTTGATAGTCTGATAACTGTCAATGTTGTTTTAGCTTTAGAAACTTTCTCTAATGTGTAGCCAAGTTCAATTAGCACCTTGGAAATTAAGAAAATAATGCCGGTGCATGTAGGAATTCCAGCATCCTCTGTGATGAGGCACACTGGATACAGAGGATGCTTTACATATCCTCTCACTCTGTACAAAACCCCATCTTCTTTACAGGTGGAATATTGACAGTCAACAGGACTTAAGCTGAATATGCTTGCCAGCAGGATGCACAATAGTACTCATATGTAAGGAAGGAGCTCTCCTAGTTTAGGATTTAATTCCTGCCAAACCCTTCAGTCTGAAGGGACACTGAACCTCAGTGTTAAAGCTGCCTGCAGTCATTGGTGTACTGTTTTGGTGATGATACAGCTGAAAACAGAGTATTTACTGGCTGGGGTAGGAGTTGCCATGGCTATCGTGAGAAGGACAATATATCTGACTAGGACTGTTCTAAAAGAGTGCCTAGAATTACTCATCTCCTAGTTAGTTTTGGTAAGGAACACTGTTTCCCGTTGTAGTGTACATATATATATATATATATATATTATCTTTAAGGCTAACATAAGCAAACTGACATTTTTTCTGTTGCTTAACTGCAGTAAATTACAAGATGCAAGTTTGTGCACAGAAGTGAGAGTTACTCATCATGTTGTTTGCAGAGATGCATTCTATGAGCCTGAAATGATGTTGAATTTTATGCTAAGCTCTTCCCCTTTTCCTTCTTCCTTTTTAACATCCATCTGTTATGATGTTTTCACTTACTGTTTTCTTACTAGAGGTCAATATCTACTTTTTCATGGTTGGTGTTACGTGCTGCTTTACTTCTTCACTACCACTAGAGCTCCACATTATACCAATTTTTATCTGACCTTTTTTCTTAAGTATGTTTTATCAAATAGATAGTGAGCAACAGAATATTTCTCACATGCATCCTTGCTATGTGAAAGTCAAAGTCAAAGTGATTTGGGAAACATTTTTGAGGGAGCAAGTTTTATAAGACCAGGAAAACTTTCATGGATCATTACAAAGTAAAAAAAAAAAAAAAAAAAAGAGTTGTGGAGAGGAGGGATTAGAAATCTGATACGGAGCTTTTCACCTCTTGGTAGCTGTTTCAGTTTGGAAGCAAGTTTTGTAGTGACTGAAAGATGTTGCCATGTGGTAGCCTCATTTTGCAGTTGATGTTCTCATGCTTGCTGCCAGTGGACAGGTGTCTACCTCAAAATGGCATTGTCTTGGGAGCCTTGTCTGAGGGAGCAGGGGCTGAGTGGCACCGCCACCTGAGGACAGTGCCCTCCTAAATGCAGGCACTAGGCAGAGCAGGAGGAGACAGAGCAAATAAATTGTTGTTTCTTCATTTGTTTCCCTCTGTTAGAACTCCTTTTTGACTGCACAGGATGGGCTTTTGTTTTAATCCTAAATGCTGCTATTACAAGTAGTTATGTTCAAAAAGGTACTTGGTTTAGTAGGAAAAGTATCATGGTACAGCAGTGGTTTTTCTGTTGCCCGCTGTTTGCAAAGCCAAAGAGAAAATTGCTTCTTTCCCACGTGGTTCCTTTTTGCTTCTGTATTCTGCTCAATTTACGCATTTCTTTCCTGTGTTTCTGTAATAATAAAATAAATGTCTGTTAGAGATGACTTTGGAAGGCCTTCATGGTACAGAGGTGATTTTTGAAATGTCTCTATGCTGTGAGAAAAGGTCACTACTGAATGGTCGCCAGAACAGTTTCCAGCATCCTTCTCTTTAAAGAGAAATAAAGATTATTTAAAAGTAGGTTGCATTGTTCCCTACGAAAAGGAAGTTCAGTCTGCAGACAGGAGGATGAGAATGTGGCCTCTGGTTCAGGATTAAAGTTATACAAATGGTGTAGATGTCATTAGTTTGAGATTTTCATCCCCTTTTGGCTCTCCATGGTAGGAACCTGCACATTCAAAGGGAATTGGGTTTGAATGGCTCAGATACCTATGGAAGCCAGCTTCACAAGCTCATAGCTTCTAGTGCAGTCCACATGTCCTCCTTTTAATTCAACAGTAGCCTTGAATTTTATCTAGAGTGAAGAGTGATCACATTTCTCTTTAAAAACTTTGTTTTCACTAAATGTGATTTTTCTTTTGTTCTAGTTTCTTATGAAAGAAACGTGATGTGAGGTGATGTTAATGTTTTGATTTTAACTTTGTGCAACTAAAACCAAATACCAAAGATTTTGCAAATATTTTAAAAATTACAATAGCAGGCATTCTTTCTCCTCTTAAAGCAGAGTAATAAAGTTTGAAAAGTGAATTTGTGCTAACATTCTTCTTAAATTACCTCAGCTCTAATAAGAGTGCCAGTGTAAATCTCCTGCTTTTAGCTGGTGCTGCAGTCATTGCTGGTAGTTGGCCTTCTGGGGGGCGCGAGTTGAGCAGCTAAAATAATTTTAAGCATAATAAATTAATTTTCCTTTGCCAGATGCATTTTTTATTTGAAGTTAATGTTTTTCTACTTTAAAAGATGGAGAGAAAATGTAGATGTGTAGGTACTTATTTCATACTTCTAAATCTTCCTCTTAAGTGGCTGTGGGAGCATAATCAGCTCCTATGAGGAACAGTCAAGCACCATGCTGGGTACCTCTTACTAAGTGCCAAGAATTACACAGTTGTGGAAAGAGTAACACATGCAGAAAGCACAGGGATACTCCCCATTCAACAGAATTTAAAGGAATTATTTCTTGTAGATTCTTTCAGATTTACCTCTTCCTGAAATCATTCACATGCGAATGTACCTGTAGACTTCAACAAAAATGAATGTATGTTTACATGATTTAGTGATCCGATCCTTTAAATGTTGTGAGAGTCAAGTTCTGACACTTGCAGTCATGTCCCATGATGTCTCATTGTGCAAGTGGTCCTCAGAGCCTGCTTTTGGAGTCAGATAATGTTGGCAGGAGTAGGAATCAAATCTAGAAGTACAAGAAGTTCAAGTCTTCTCAGCAGGAAGGCTGGCAGGTAATTATGTACAGTTCTGTATGTCTCTTTTGACTAGGGACCAGTTTTAGGAAGCAATTACCTTTATTTTTTTTCCTCTTTTCTCTTGAGGAAGAACTTAATAGTGAATTTATCCCTTAAAGGAACACATTTCTTTAATTCTGCATTGACAAAGCATAAGTTACATAAGAGATGTCTTTTCACTCTAGCTGTACAGCTGTACAACGCACTGTGTATGTATGTTCGCTGTAACTTGCATGTAAAGTTGTGGGGTCTGTGGGTTTTGCGATTTTTGTTTGTTTGGTTGGGTTTTTTTTTGTTTTGGTTTTTTTCCTCCCCAGAACATTAGCTGAACTTCAGTTTTAGATACCTGACACAGTTGGCTGCGAATTTGTTTTTTTCTTCAGTGCCACAGGTAATGTTTCTTGTTGTTTCTCTTATATTGTTCTTTCTCTTATATTTTTCCTATCAGTAAATGTACATTTTTCTTCCTCTTGTGACTTCAGTGCCTTCGCAGACTCTTTCCCTTTCTGTAGCTTCAAACCCTTTCCAGGCACAGACACTCTCATCATTCTTTCTTAGCCAGTTATTTTGTGCTGTTTTTGTAATCATGTCATCTTGATTCTCTGTTCCGGTCCTAGAGAGCTTTATAGTTTGGCATTTGAGGTTCCTGCTATTTCACTATGCAATTTGCTGCCATCAGGTTTGTTTCAGTGTAGTTGTGTGCATATAAACATGTTAATTCAGGATGAAATGCCATAAGCCAAAGGATTTTTATTTTTGAGAGACTACCGAATACCAGTTGGTCTTATTCTTGGTTGGTTACAGTAGTTCTAGTGCAAAAGCTCTGTTCTACAGCCACAGTTCTTCAGCAAGATGATGTGTCTGCTATACATATTTTGATAGCAGCATGGATGGCAAAAATCAGTGTATTTTTTAAGAATCCCAGTGCTGTTTTTGTTGTCTTGAACATCTAATGTTTGTTTTGACATGCAATGGAAGTACAATTTAGGTGCTCTTTCTTATTTCCACGTGTTCCACAAGGACTGTTCCCTGGAGCATTTCAATTAGTGAGGCTGAAAGAATGGAGGAGAAAGCAATTTTTTGGATTAAAAGAATCATGAAATAGGTATCAGCAGGATATTAGTCTTTAAGTTTGGGGGTTTTTTTAATTATGCTTACAGTGAAACAGTTCTGGAAATCTTGGTGTTATTAGCTTCCCTGCACTACAACATGGAAAGACTGAAGAGGTAAAGAGAGAAAAGAGGAGCTGACTTATGTGTTTACCAGTAGCGAGACCTAAGAGAAAATGCAGATAGATATAAAAAGTATCTGAAGTGATTTTTTTCCTGTTACTGAAAATTTCAGAGTGTGCTATCTGAACCTAGCTCCCAGCACTACTTATTTCTACCATGTCTATATCATCTATTTGCTGAATGCAGTGCTCAGCTCTAATTTTGTAATTTTTCTGACAGGTCTCTGAGTCCTCCTTTCATACCTGCAGTGGTTTGATATTTTTCATTTTAGTTCCTAGATCAAGATGTTTATTGATGTGCAGCAGCATGCGACCTTCTGGGTACTGTCTTCTTTGGATGACTGCTTAAAGATACAGTTTCCTCCCCACAAAATAGCTAAATATATATTTTATTGGCTAAGTGGTGACCTTTTAATTCCCTTCCCTCTGGGGAAGGAAATAGGGTGTGCAGCATGATAAATGAAATGTAATGTGGCTCAGAAGAGAACTGATTGACAGCAGACTGCACCAGATTTCTCTCTTTTATAATATTATTGATCTCAGCAGTGCTGTAGCAAAGGTTGATTTGACTGAAAAAGTGTTATTAACAAAAGGTTTTTCTATGACTTGAGTTGGATAAATTCAAACTTGTGCAGTTGCAACAAACAAGGACTGTTAAGAAGGAAGGCTTGATTATCTCCATTAACTGTTCTTAAAATATATGAGATTAATATTATATATGTTTATATATATGCTCTTATACTTCCTTGTGTGTGGCACTGGTTGATCTCAAACTGCTGAAGTGTCAAAGCACTTCAAGTACTGTGAGTATTGCAGTGGGAGAAGTGGATGTTAAGCTCACTTCTGGAATAATGCTCGTAGTGTCTGTGACTGAGTTTTGGTTTTTCTTTTTCTTGCTGTCTTTCTTAAATTGTGAAATACATGCACCTTTTTCCTTAAAGGGTCTCTAAAGCTCATATAACTGAGTTCTATTTAGCTGTACTTACCCCCTGTCCCTTTCTTTAAAGGTTAGTGGGTTCTTGGAAATGTATTGCCAGAACAGATATACCTGCATTACAGCACTCATCATCTTTCTCACTCCCTTCTAAATGTACTTGCTGCAGCTTACCTGCCTATTTTGTCTATACTTACCACAGTAAAAACCAGCTAAATCTGAAAACAGCATGACTGACAGAAGCTGGTTTTTTAGGGCCTTTTAGGTTACCAGATAGAATCATATATTTAATGTGTTCAAGTTACCAACCCTGTGAAACCATCCATCACACTTTAATGCACACAGACCTTGAGTCATGTTGCTAACTACAGCCTTTTCAGGAAGGCTGGTCTACACAGAGCCCCTTTCCCCTTCATCATTTCAATTGATTTCTCAAATGAGCCACAAAAAATGAAATCTGTCTGCTTACTTAGAACTACAAATAAGAAGTAAGAAGGCATAGAATAGTACAGGCTGAGAGAAACACTTTTCGCTCAGTACAACTAAAGCTGCAGCATGCACTTGGAAGATACATCAGTGAACACGATGCTGAAGGCTAATTGTTTGGAAACTTGTGGACTGTCATGTTTTTAAAGTTAGACTTACAGTAGAACAGGGCCTGCTTAAATTCGTCTGCTTGGGACTTTTAATGAGATTAAGTTAAGCAGAACCAGCTGTTTGTGAGAGCTTAATCAAAATAAATGTCAGGGTAAATTTTCGGAACAGAGTGTCCAACTTGAAAGCGCAAGGTTTGTATATACCTTTCATGTAAATACTGGGTTTTTTTTGCCTCCGTAGACTTGAACAACTTCAGAAATGCTGGTCAGGTTGATACTTGGGCTAATCTGATGCATGCTACTGGCCTCTGAAGCAAATGTATCTAGGCCATCATTGTCAAGTGTTTCCTTCCACATGGTTCACAACTCAAGTGTGTAATCATTCATGGCTCAACAAGTTGTTTGATCTGCCTTAATTTTGTGATTATGTGCTGCAGCCTCATGTAAATAGTCCCCTTGGATAAAAAGAAATGCTGATCTGTAAATAGATGAACACATAGTGGAAGAAATAGCTAGTGCATAGACATGCAATAGTAGATAAAATTATCTACTATTGAAATATTTTCATAGATTACCCAGTTTTTAGCAAGCAGCTACAACTTCCTTATTTGTGAAGCAAACCACTTGTTTCATCTGTCAGGTTGATGAAGAAAACCTGATCATTGTGCTCTCCTTAAAGCAGCTATCAAAATATGTTAGAAGACAGTCTTGTCTTTGATGCATACTATAAAATTTACCCTGTCTGCTCCTCCCATATTCTGTCCTTTTTTTCTCAGGGTTGGAGTTGTACTAAAATTGTTTCTTGTTTATATGAGTAGATGTATGTTTATAGAAGGAGGCATTTACGTGCAGTCATGAGTTGTGCATGCTTGTTTGTAGAGAACTGTTTCTTCTTGTGCTTGAAAAGCTTTGAAACAGATGATGATGATGCCTTTTAAGACTTTTGAAGAAGTATGAAGTTGCTACACAGCTATCTAAATTTTTTTGCTAGATAGAAATATGTGTTCTCATAATCACCAAAGATAGGAAGACAGCCATTTGCATGACAAAGAAACAATAAATGGAATGAAGAAAGAGGGCAATAACAGAGGTGATAAAACTGGGATATTGCTTTTTATTTTAGAATCTTCTGAAAATTAATACAATGATTTCAGTGACTTCTGCTTAGACATGCTCAACCAATTTAAGCAATAATATTTGACCCTACACTGTCCTTAAAATTGGTCGGGTAGTTGACAAATATGAAGAAAGTATAGATTTTATTTCATAAAGTCGTAGAGGGAGGTCTATTAAAATCAGTGCCTCTCGTTCAGTTTCAGTTATTAGGCATTAGAATTATCTTAGTTTGATTATGCATGAATATGATCTTGTAATTATTGTATTGGGGAAGTATATTAGAAGAATTTCAGAATGATTTGTATATATTTTTTTAGGTGCTTAGGAATTTAAATTTGGTGTTTTGGGAATAGGACTTGCAAACTTTTTTTCATAGATGTTTACCTTTGCTGATGTATTTTGGTTGGGATTACAGTGGAGAGTAGATCACAGATTAGCAGATTCTTGGGGAGGCTGAATAGGGGATTGTACATGGAATAATGATGGACTCTCAATGAGTCTCTCTAAAAAGCCTCCCCTCCCCTTCTGTGGCTCTTCTACAAGCTCAGCTGAAGAAGTATGAAAAGAAGGGTGTCAAATGATATTTCTCTTTGATCCTCTTTTTGATGCAGTACACAGGACTGTATACCAGTATGTGTATGTATATGTGTGTGGGTGTGTGTGTATATATATATATATATGATGTTTTTGATAGTCTACACACTCTGCCCTATCTTGGACACGTGGCAGGCTGCCTGCCAAGTCGTGGTGCCATAATGCACAACGTAGCTCACCTTTGCAAGAAAAACCTGCATAAAGCCAGGTGGCTGATCTTGCTGACTGAAGTAATGGGCATATGGCAGTTACTGCTTCAGTCTCTTGGTATCTAGGATGTGCTTCCTCTCATCGGTAAAGATTTGTGGGAGCAGTGTTTTTCTCATCTCTTTTTTTTTTGTTTGTTTGTTTTGTTCTTAAAAAAGAAATTCATGGACTTGGCACTTTCTATCCTTTTAAATATAAAGTTTTAGTACTCGTAGGAGTAAGGGGCTGTAAAGTAAAAGCTGTAAATATAATGGAAGAAAGACTGTAGAAAATAAGACTTAAAACTGTAGTATTAAAACCTTTGCTATTCTGCCATTTGCAGTTTATGCCATCTTAAGAATACCCCACTACATTTATTTACCTCTCATTTGAGTATTTTCAGTATTCCTTTTCTGAATATAAAAGCAGCGGAAAAAAATCCTACCACAAGTATATGTTGAAGGTCTAGCTTATGAATTAGGTTTCTTTGGTAAGTACAGTCTCTTTCTCAGCACACTGTGTTTAAGATTATGCTGGAAAACTGCTATTTAAAAGATGTTTTCTAAAATTGGGCATGGGGAGGAGTGGGGCCTGTGTTTGGGGAACACAGAGGAAATTTTGAAAACAGGAAATTGTATTGAAAATTGGAGACCAAAATATCTTATCAGAGGTGTGGCTGCCATTGCAGCAGTGACAGATTTGTGTATCTGAAAGCAGAACAGCATCCTGTAACTTGAAGGACACTAAATGAACTCTCTAAAAAGATATTTATGGTGAAGGTCATAGCTGGATACAAAGGTCTTGCTTCTGCTGGTAGTACTAGTTGTGTTGCTAGGAAATGATGTGAGGTTTCTTATGTATCAGTTCCTCAGCGGGATGACAGTAGAGGACTGTCCTCACAGAGGACTGCCATGCTGAAAGCCAGAGTGTATACATCTTAAGTTGAGGAGGTATTTCCTCTAGATGGAACCTCTAATAATCTCTTAAGAATATGAGAACCAACTGCTTGAAGACATTCTCTTGCTCTCCACCCTGTGCCCTTAGTCTCTGAGTAAGCTCCTGTTCGGATTCCCTTGATCTTAGAGGAAGCCTTGATACCTGAGCATGGGGGCATGGCCAGAGGGGATTAAAAGGATAAGTTCCATAGCCTGTGTATTAATATTTTCTTCTCCAGTCACAGAGCTTACATCCAGATGATGCCCAGTGGCATCGTTATGACAAATACTGTTGAGTCTTGGCCAGAGTGTCTCTGTACTGTCAGCCCTTCTGGTGCTTTTATCAATTGCTCCCTCAATGCTTTCGGTGTCACTGCTGTTCTTCTGGCAACTGCCAGTTGAAGGGAGACACATGTTGAGAGCTATCACTTCAGCTTGACACAGAGGTGATTAATGTACTATTTATTTCATACCCTTCACCTTTCAGACAGGATAGTCGTCTCAGTAAAAATACTTTCTGGCTCCTAATTTGGTCATTGTACCAGGAAATGTGCTCTGTGCGCACAGACTCAAGTGTAGGCCAAAGTGGGGTCATTGTTAAGGTGGTCGTTATGATAGTGGTGATTTTGAACTCAGCTTTTATTTGTTCTCTGTCCTGGTGGGTGCTTGATAGTTGTTTGTGTCAGCTAATAATGCGCAGCTCAGGTAATGGCTTTGGTTGGCAATTACAAATGCAGTGTTATCAGAGAAATGGATCATCATGTTTGCAGTAGCTATCTATGGGTGTTTATGAAGACATCTCTGTTCAGTGAGGATCTTGAATATGTTTTCCAAGCGGTTCCTGTGAGTAGGCATGCTGAATACTGATGGAGCAGAGAGGCTGAAAAACACAGTGGTATGGCATCAGTTTCAAATGAACCACTGCTTAGACAGCCATTGTCAATACTTACTTAGAGTTGGTGTCTTTGTAATGATGACAGCCATGTTTGTAGAAGGCTGGAAAGGTTTCTCTCTGTGAAGATGAAGTGTTTCCAGTGCAACAAGCCTGTAAGTGCACTGGATTTCTTCTGTGTAGGGAGACTAATCTTAAGAGAGATTAGTATTTAAGTCTGGCAGTTGTGGCTTTCACTTTAGGACAACTTTGCATAATTCCTTAGTTTGAGTTCCAGGCTGAGCCATGTCCTAATGTGTGGTAGAAGGAGGTTTGTTTTTTTTTTTTTGTGTTTTTTTTTTTTTTGTTTGTTTGTTTTTTGTTTTTTTTTAATCACATTCAATTAAGAGGCTGCTCATAAGCCATTAAAGTGGCCAGTTAAAAAGAATTGTGAGCCTTGAAAACTGAACCACCAACAATAAGAGAGAGCAAGACTGAAGTCCGAACTTTTTTTTTTCCTCTTAAAATTGGGTTGCTGCTACAGGGTGATATTTTGATGTATTTCAAACAATTGCAGTCTACTTTTGAATAACAAGAAATTAATCTGTTTTCAGTGTGTTGTACAACAACTGGAGCACTCTGGAAACACTCTGGAAAGCAGCTCTTTCACAGTGAGTTTAAAGGAATGCACCTCAGAGGAAATATTGTGCTTACTGAATTAGAGCAGGGACAACTAAGTAACAGCTTTGTGTTGTGACTGTATTCCTGTACAGGACTGTAAGGATGGGATAGAATGTCTTTGTATTTGAGAGTTCTTGCATCTGTAAAATATAATGGATGTAAATACATTAACCAAGGAGTGCAAGTGACAAAGTATTCTTAATTTTGAATAAAGTTACTGTCTAGAGGAGCAGAAGTTTGTCTCCAATATGCTCCTTGCCTCTGCTTTCTAATTTTTGTCATCAGTTCTTTGCTCCATTTTGATCCATGCTATAGGCCATAATCAGGTGGTGTCATCATATGAACATGGCTGTAAAAACATAAACTTTTGACTATACAAACATTCTGGGAGATTTAAACAATTATGCTTTTGTTTTAAAAACAACCCATCCCTGAAGATTCCTTTTACTTGAACAGGTGGAGAGTGTCAGCTCAAATCACGTATAGATAGAAGTAGCCACTTCTGCTAGATGATTTCTGGTATCCAAACAGTGTTTTACTTTTATCTGGAGGTTGGTGAAAAGAGGCTTTTAACTAAAACTCTGACTGACAATAATCAGACCTGATATGGGCACGTACATTACTTCAGGCACATTAATAATCCCAAAGATTTTAACTGAAAGCAGTAGTTACTCTAGAATCTGAGAGCAAAATGTTGTTGGCCTCAGTGTTGTTTTTTTTTCTTTTTCTTAATTTATTTTTGCCTTTGGATCCTTGTGAATGCCTGTTTATGTATGCAGCTGCTACCATCTACTTTAGCTTTGATATATCGTTCTCTTCCATGGTACAAATACTATTTTTTATTCATTTGCCATTCAGTTTATTGTTTAGTCTTTTTGGTCTCTGAGCAAGAACATAATGTCTGTATCTTTTTCTCGGAATACTGAACTAGTTTTGTAATACTGTAAGAGTTCTGGATGCACTTGGGACAATCTGAACAGTAAAAATTGTTAAACTTACTTATATCTTCATGGAGAAATTATGTATTCTCACATCTTAATTCACAGATCACAGACCAATGAATATTGTTCTGAGGATTGTTTGTTGTTTAACAGTGATTAGATAAAGCTACTAAAATTGTACAGAAGCATTCAGAACATCAGTTCTGAGGGTTAGGAAAGAAAGATCCCTATATACAGCTGGACCTTCATTTTAGTTTCCTTACCAACATAACTGAAGTCCACATATGCATGTGTGTTTCTACTCAAATAGATTTTTCTACTTGGACAAGAGGTGATCTCTCTCTTCACTTCAGTCTGTTCTTTTAACTCAGTGAACTAGATCTCCCTTTCTCCCCTTTGCTGATGCTGTGCTTCAAAAGTCATTATTTGCTTAACACGAATGTTCCCTTTCTTTAAGCTGAACAATCTAAGTGACATCAGCAGCTCCTGGTAAATCTTGCCCTTAAAACCTTTCACTGTTCTGGTCAGTGTCCTCAGGACACTGAAATAGTCTAATGTCCTTCTGTTGAGGTGGCCCAAAGTGCCCACAGTCACTGAGGTGAGGCCACAGCAGGGCAATGTTGAGTGGGCAGCTGGTGATGCTGTGCCTGATGCACCTCAGGTTACTGTTGGCCCTTCTGGCTGCCAGGCCTCGCTGTTGGCTTGTATTGACTCTTACCTCTTCCTGCAAGGCTGCTCTCCAGCCTCTCCTCCAGTTTGCATGGATAACCAGCACTACCCTGTCCCAGATGAAGGATCTGGCACTTGTTCCTGTTGAGTTTCAGACAGTTGGTGATGGCACAGCTCTCTGGTCTGTCTAGAGCTCTCTGTAAGGCCTCTACCATCCATGGAGTCCACATCTCATCCTCAGTTAGTATCATCAAACTTAATGTACGTTTGATTCCTGCATCCAGATAATTTGTAAAAATATCAAAGAGCACTGGCTTCAACCCCTGGGGAACCTTGCTGGTGACTGGCCACTGACTGATGTGACCCCATTTACTAAATTCCTTGAGCCCAGCTTGTCAGCCATTTGCTCTTGTCTGTCTGTATGATGGGCTTGTCTGTCTGTATGATGCATATTTTGTTCAAAAGAATATTGTGAGAGACGGTATCAAAATATTTACTGAAATCCCAACCCCCCCACCTACTGGCTTCCCTTGGTCAATTAGGTGGGTGACCTTGTAATAAAAGAAAATTAAGTTGTTTTATTAGGACTTTCCCTTCCTGAATTTGGGCTTTCTCTGACCAGTGACTGAGTTGTGTCTCGTGTGTTTTTTCGATAACTCCCAGAATAAACTTCTCCATAATTTTATCAGGCACTGAAATGAGACTGACAGGCCTGTCATTACCAGGGTCTTCCTTACAACCATTCTTGAATACTGAAACAACATATGCCATCAACTGGGACCTCTGCAGACTCCTAAGACTGTTGGAAAATACTGGGGACAAGTTCCACAATGACATCAGCCAGCTCTTTGAGCACCCTGGGAGGAATCCTATCAGGTGCCATAGATTTACAAGCATCCAGCTGAAGCAGCAAGTACCAAACAAGTTCAGGATTGGATGGGAGTTTATCGACCACCCTGTTATGATTTTTCATCATGGGGCTCTGGGGTCCCAGGTGCCATCATCAATATTGAAGACAGAGGAGAAGGCAGCATTATACATCTCCACTTTGCCTGTGCCCCTATTTGTGAGGAGACTGACCTCATCAAATAATGGACCAATGCTGTCTCTGATCCTACTTTTGCTGTAAATCTATTTTTAAAATGTCCTTTTTGTCTTTCCCAGGGCTGGCCAGTCTGAACTCTAATCAAGCTAAGGCTGCAACAGTTTTCTCCCTTGAGTGGTCAACAGCATCTCTGTAGTCCTCCTGTGTTGCCTGTATCTGGTTCCAATGTCTGTAGACTTTCCTTCTGGGAGAAGATCTGTATTCAACCAAGCTGTTGAAATTATCTTCAGTGTGCTTCAGTAGCAGCAGAGCAGAGAATACCTCAGTCGGTGTTGTTAAAGAAACATCCATATTTGGAAGAAATTCCAGTTGTCAAAGACTGAGATAAGTGAGAAGGAACACACTGTGGTAGTGACGGTCCCTGGTTTGTTTATAGAGATAATGAAGAATTAAGGACTGGCACAGTCCTAAGAGAAAAAATAGTGAAAAAATCTTCTAATGTTGTCAGTGGATTTTGGTGTTCTAGAGGTTATCTCAGTGCTTACTGCTCACTCAGTCTGAGCAGTGGATGACAGCAGGATACATTGAAGTGTAATCTGCTGAAAGGGCTCCTCAAAATTTAGCAGATGCAGGTCCTGTCAAAAAGGAATAAAAAGGGACACATCTGTGGGGTGTCACATCTGAATCACATCTAAGATGTGTACTCATCTAAGATCCAGATTCAGTGGCTTCAGGGATGAATCATCTGGGGACTTAAACAGTGGCAAAAAGTGGTTAAATGTCCCTCATTTTACTGGGTTGTCTCCTAGATCGTGCATGTAGTCAAGTAGTGATGGCACATCCTCAGCTTCTGGAAGGTAGTGAGCAGGGAGAATGCATAGCCTGGAGGATGTCGTGACAGAGGGTGCTAATATGCTGTGTGGTGGTGCTGACAAGGGATTTACAGGAAGATGAAGGCTAGTGGGATCTAGCAGTAAGCTCTTCTCTTCCAATTCTGCATCACTCTTTTCTGCTCTGGCAGTAGGACTACACAGGCAGAAGCATTAAAGTAGTGCATGTGCTGGCTTCCTCTGTGTGGAAAGCAGTGTTCCTTGAAATCCATGGGAACTATCACACTTATCTATATTGAAACATGTTAGATTGTCAAGACCAGTGGTCTGCAGTGGAAGTTAATGTTAAGGTTCTAAAGGCACACAGATGGACTTGAATAATTTCAAAAGCTGTTATCACCCCTCCTTGCTTGATCATGTTGCTGTGAGTGTTTTCTCTCTCTCTCATTTCCTGCTTTGTGTAGAGCAGGAGGGACAACAGCTAGGGTCTGAACTCTGATCCCTCCTATGGTCTGGTATTTCGCTAGAAGCAAACTTTAATTATACTCCCAGTTTCTTCTTTCCCAGACATGTGGTTGATATGTTTGGATTAGTAACCTGGTGACCACATATTGGCATGAGTAATTTTCCTAAAAATGCTGTGAAATACAACCACTGATGAACTGACCAGCAGCAGACAGTTCATCTTAATTTGCACTCATTAAATATGCTTCATCTTCTCTGTTTGTCTTATATTGTGGGACTTGACAGAAAAAGAGTGATGGGTATGATACTATTATTTTGCTATTAATCATACTTTGAGATTTACTGTAATTGTTTAATTTAGTTACTAATAATAGCACTTGGATAGGGACTAATGCAGCCAAATTTTTTTCTGACCCTTTCAGAAAATTCCTGCAGATTCTAAAGAACACTATCTTTCAAATGAAGACGGCTATCTCCTCAAACAGGCATCTTCAGCCACACGTTTTAAAGGACATTAAAGGCAGTCAAAAAGGGGGAATGCTCAGGCACCTGAAAAAAGATGGCCCAGAGGGATCCTCACACCTCTATATTGCACTGTGTTCAGACACACTCATCTTTTTGTTAGTCTGTGATCTGTCAGCTCAGTCTAAACCCTGTGGAACTGTGGAGTAGAAGTGGCTCAAGCAGGACTTTGGTGACACAGAGCCATCACCTTGAAATCTGCAAGGAGTCTGTAGTAACCTGTGAGGAGAGGTTCGTGGAGCCCCTTTTCATGGTGATGAACAGGTGGTTTTCTCCACCTGTTGAGATTATACAGATTATAAAGGAGCAGCAGCTCTTGTGTCTACACCGAGTGAGGTTGCAGGGCTGCTTCATGATGGGATTGTACACTTTCCACAGGCACAGCAAGGGAGCATTTACTTGTTTCTGCTTAATTTTCAGCTGCTTTGTTGAGAGCTGCTTTTGTGAAATGGTGTTCTTAAAAAACCAGCAATTTCATGAAGAATGACATTGTATAAGTATATACCTTCTAAATAACTAGCTCCCATTTTCTTTCTGAAATGCAATCAGAAGGAAAACTAGAACCAGTAGTTCCAAATCCTAGATATATGTGTTTTGGTAAAAGACAATAATTTTTTTTAATTGTGCTGTGAAATGATTAAACTGAATTAAATGACTTTTTTTCCACATAGAAGGTTAATTAGATGCTCTTTCATTAGCAAAGAAGGGACATAAATTAATTTTCCTAGACATGCTGCAAAATGCAACTACTGTTGGATTGACCAGCAGCAGGCAGCTCATATTTATTTGCATTCATTATATATGCTGCATTTTTCCTTTCAATTACTTTTTAATTGTATACAAAATACGATGTTACGATGTTGGTCTTCTCAGAATCTAAAAATGCTTCTTGGTTTACCTGTGGGGAGAAGTAATTGATTACTTATTCTACTGTCAGTTGAGAGCAGTTTCAAAACAATAAGATGGAAGTCAGTAGTCTTTTATACCTGCATGACATGCAAGGTAGGATGAATTTTTTTTTTAGCACAAGTGGAACATCTGGTATTGGGGTCAATGGCGATATTTTTAGTAATAACACATTAATATCACTTCTGTTTGCCCATTCACTGTGTGTATCGGGAGGAAGAGTAAATACAAATCTTACTGGTTTGCTTGGTTTTCAACAGCTGAACACATTTAATGGGAAAAGTGATTAAAATTTTTTTCCCAAGAGATGAACTTGTAGGACCAAGGTGTACTTAGAAGTGTTTATAGATAAATTCTCTTTCTAATCTGTTCTTTTATTTAGTGTATTTTTCAATGATTACTGCTGAAAAACTTCGAATTTGGTTGAGGATATATGATTGATAATCATAGATAAACCAATTGTTTTTCTTAAAAAATATCACTGAACAGACTATCAGTGGAAATGTTTTAAAACAGAACTAGGAAAATTCTTATACCTTTGGAAATTACAGAACTTATAAAAATTTTGTAACTCTAAAAAATCTTAAAACCTTATTTCCCAAGAAGGGTGATTGAAAACCACAGAAAATTTGTCTGTGAGAAAATACCTCTCTTGACATGAAACTTTAAGAAAAGCCCAAACAAACCAAAACAGCCCCCATTTTTACTAGAAAGCTTTTAATTAAAAATTTGATAAATGCTCAGTGAAACAGAAGATTAGCTATAGGCACAGAAGTATCCCCCCGTGCTGTAGAGCATTCCTAGATGGTCTTACAGGATATCGAGGGAGTGGAGGCATAGAGTGCTCAGAGTTTTATTACTGTTTTCTTCTTGCCTTTTTACAGAAGTCATTGACCTTCTCATCCAAATGTGTCCTCTTAAGTTGCAAGGAAAAGCAGTTCCTTGCAGCTAACTTTGTGAAATTTTGTCTTATTTCCATTAACACAGAATCAAAAGGGATTTTCTCTGGAGACTTGATCTCTTATTAGTTAAGTTGGTAGAAATATTTTAATTTAATTGAATGAGAACTCGATAAAGTTTCAGTACTTCATATGATGAAGTAATTTAAAGGGTTCTTGGTATATACTGCAGTCATTTAAAAGTACTGGCCTTTATTTATTGGTGTCTTTGGCTTTTTGTTGTTGGGCTAATGAATCTGGTGTTGAGGCATTGCAGGTTTCAGGGTTGGTGATGAAGTACTGTGCATACTGAAATACTTTATTTTCAGGGGTTACCAATCTGCCTTGCACAGTGTACAGATCTGGGTTGTTACTGGGATGGATTTCCAGTACATTGCACTTACTCTAAACCCCTTAAACTCCTACTGCATGTAACAACTTAAAATAGCTCAGAGCCTTGTTTTTCTTGATAGACCTGTGGTACTACACTTGTTACACTGACCTTTATTTTGTATTAGAAAATGTATTTGCTTCAGCCAGTGTAGTTAAGATACGTAGGAAAAAAGTGACTTTGAAAAAGTGAATTCTTTGTTTCACATACATGTGTTTTGTTTGCAGGTGAGAGGGGTTTTTTCTTTGTACTTGGCAGCATTGCAGCTCATGCTAACAAGCGAAAAACAAAGCTGTATTCAATGTAGTTCCCTTTTCCCTGCATCCCACCAGGAATCACTTTCAGTAATAACACCTTAGAGGTAGTTCTTCCGATGAAGCAGGAGGCAGAACAAGCCATTTGCACTTTTGCTATTTATTTGGTTTCTAGGGGGATTCTTCTTTGCATGTAGAGATGGCTGTTGAGATGTAAGGATGTGTAGGCAGGAAAGAAAACGTTGGTTAATAAAGGGAGACATTTCTAAGTTACTTCCTTGTTTTCCGTTAAAATAATGATTGGACTGCAATTTCTAGGATGAAGGTGCAAGTTCCCCAAAGAGATGTATATTGCTGTTGGCTGGATGTGTTAATAGGGTAGGTATTACATATATATGAGGTGTTAGGTGCTTAGCTACTTATTTGCCTGTGCAGCCATACAAGTATGCTGGCACACTCCTGTCCATGCATGCATGCTTATAGCCCTTTTTTATTTTGGGTTCAAGAATTTAGATTAGCACTTAAATCTCCTGTTGTCACACGTGAATTTCTGGGGTTTGTAGTCAATCCCAAGCTAAGTGTAAGTTAAGTCTTGTGCTGTTCTGAGAAATGAAAAACAGCATGCACATATATCAAAACAGGCTATCTATGGGAAATGGTTCTTTCTCTCGGTAATGTACAATTTGCAGAATTTTGTCCCATTCTGGGAAGCACTGAAATGCAAACATGGCTCAGATGAGGAGAGTCCAAGCACAGCTACTACAGCCATCAAAAGAAAGCCTGTAGATAGAAAAGGAACTTCTGGAGTGGTTTAGATTAGAATGGATACAAGGAAGGGGAAGGAGTAAGTTTTCTTTTTTTTTTTTTAGTTTCTTTTTAAGTTTTTGAAACCTAACTAATGTGATTATTTCTTGTTCTCTCTGCTGAAGGCAATTCCACTGTAAGCACCGGAACTGATTTTATTTGATGGCTGTAGCATCTCTGTCACAAGATGTCTTCAAGAACAGACTTGTAAATGTCTGTCAGGAGTGGTATCAATAACTTTTGCTCTTTATGGTAACAATCTAGTTGATCTGTGGAAATGACTTCCAGTGTTGCTTCTCAGTTCTTCAGATCTTAAACACCCTGTTAGTTAAATATGGTTTAATTGTTTGTGTTAGATAGCATTGCTTCATCAGTTTTTTCATAGATACTACTTTTTAAAACCCCAGGATTTGCTTACTACCACCTTTACACTTGAATTCAGTTTGAAAGATAGTCTGCTTGTAGATGTAGATGATACCAGAAATGTGTAGTTTCTCCTTCCCACATTCAGAAAGGAGAAAGAAAACTCAAAAGTTGGGGCCAACTACTGCTTGTCGGTAAGAGAAATGCTCCAAGGAGGCAAGAGATTGACAGAACTCTCATTTCCATTTCTCTCTTGTTGTATAGAATGGTAGTATTGAAACATTTCAGTCAGATGATTTTATTTCAAGAAATTAATAGTTTTTAAAGTTGAAGGGTACTTTTCTAAATTGTTGAGATAAAACTTAAAAAATAAACTCTGCTGCAAACTCAATTTGGGAGACAGGGGAGTGCTTTTTAGACATATATTTGTTTTAGTAGCATAGAAATAAAAGTTTTATAGACCTGCTTGCCAGTGTTGATTTTCTTTCTGTTTGGCCTGTATGTGGATTTTTTGGGTAATAATTTTTACTTCAGTTTCAGTGGGGCTGTGTGTTTCTTCAGAGCTATTTTTACATGCAAGTCAAGCAAGTATGGCTCTAGTAAGTACTTAGTTGGTAGACTGTCAAGTTAGAAAAGCAAATATGCCACATGAGATACGACAGCAAGTTAATTTTCATAGTGTTTTTCTCTACTGTGCTGTTGAAGACTCATTATGCTACGGTGGTGTTTAGAGCAACTGTATAAAGTTGCTGAGATTTTTTTTTTTTGGCAAGGTGCTTGTTGAAATCATGATAACTGATACAGCTGATGTAGTTCTGCTTCTAAAATAACCAGTAAAATATATTAATAAGAATTAGGATAGACTGTATGTCTCTAAATCCTCAGTACTTCTGAAAATATTAGGAAATGTATTAGGGGAACACTAGGGCAAGCTATCCTTTTTACATATATGTAGAATCTGGAATGGGTTTTCATTCCTGTATTCCTTTAGTCCTCTTTCCACACAAACCTTTACCTGTGTCGTTCTTCACAAATTAATTTACTCCAGTGCAAAATTTCCTGCAAGAATTACCAGAATCTGAGTCTGATGTGTTTTTCCTCATTTCTCTCAATTTCTTCCTTACACCTTTAAAAAGTTGGCACGGCTAGTTAGCTGCCAGAATGGTGGATGAATGCTCCTTAGGTTCAGGAAAACCGAGGGCCTCACAGCAAGGGGAGCCTCTATTTAGTGAGTCACAGTTTGATCAAGCTTGATGCTTTCAGTGCTTTTTAAGAAAAAAAGCTTGCAGTCAAAAACATGGTACTGTTGGCATCATTTCTGTATATATGAGGTGGCAGCAATGATTAAACAAACACAACTTTAAAGCCTGGCTGAGTTCTAAAAACTGCCTTGTAAATTAACGCCTTCACTGACTGTTTGCTCCGTATGTGTACGAAGACATGAAGTATAATAGACAGAAGAGACAAAAATATGATTATTCCTCGTGCTGTCAGCAGCAGAGTAAACTGGCTACTATTTCTCCCCAAGCATCATCAGAATTGTATGAGCTACAAGGCTAATGATTCTTACCCGTTCTAACCCTCATGAGCTCATGTTGCAGAGGTTTCTGCTAATTAAATCACTGATACGTTTGGACTTAAACAATCACGTGCATGGAAATGAGAATGATTGTGTCTGGTGTTGAAGGTTTTCTTTTAAAATGGTTTATAGACTTTATTTTTTTGCTTCTTAATAGCATTTGCATAACATTTACATTTACTGCTATATCTTCTAGCCAGTAGCAGGTCTGCAGAAAGACAGAGTATGGGTACAAATATATTTATATGTAAATCAGAAACATGAAATGGAAAACATCACTTTTAGCTGTGAACAGACAGTAAATTTTCAACAAAACACACTTGCAACCTCAAATGATTTTCTTTTTGGAGTGAGTTTCAGGTAGAGGTAGTATCTTTTGTGGTGGGCACTTATGGTTTAGCATCTAAGCTAGTATCCAAAATAATGCTTTAAAGAACTTTCACCTGAAATAAGCAGCCTAGAGGTAGTTGCTGACTGCTGAAACTTGCTATTTGTCAATCAGCCAGCATGCAGGAGAAATTGTACTTAACATTGCTGCTGCAAACTCTAGGGATCAGGATATCCCTATAAACCAAATAAGCACCACTATGGGCATATATGGAATGAAGGATCAAGACCAGTGTCTTAGCAATAGTTACAGTTCAGACCTGGGAAATGTATTTAGGGATTTCATTAAAAATCTGTCATTTTAAAGCTAGATGCCGGTTTGTAGACTAGCCTTTCTGTTTTGAGAGACTGGGAAGAATAATAACAATCCTTGATGAAGTTTGAGTCTTTGCTGTTGCTACTGATTATGCCATTGTTATTTATGCCTGTAAATGAAGGTTTTAAAGATGAAAAGAGATGAAGCTTCAGAGGCGGCTTCTGGGACTCCATCCTCAGAGGAGTAAATCTGAGATCGGGGGCGGGTCCTTGCAGGGCCCTGCTGTTCCTCTCATGGGTTTCTCTCTCAATTGGTTTGCTTTTCAAAGGAGATAACTGTATATATTACACTAATTAATATATTTTAAAAGAGGAACACTATTCCCACTAGTTCCTCTGAATTAAAGCCCTTCACAGTAACCTTGGACAAAAGAAATGCTGTAAATGTTTTTATTACAAGTGATTTTGTACAGATTTTATGGGATTCTCTTTACTTCCCTTTCTCTTAAAATTGAGATTAACATTTCAGCAAGACAAGGCCTCCATTTGGCCTCATTAAGTTTGCTTTTTGCCCTTGGTACCCCTGTGGTGATGGGAAACTTGTCTGTAGTCTTTGGGGGATTTGTTAGTATGAAGGGGAAAAGAGGAAATGCCTTTGTGATCTAGATTCATTCAAATGGGAGGGTGGCTGTTTCTCTTCTATGAAAGTGCAAAGGTGCATAAAAATTTCTTGAATGTGTCAGTTAGGGGGCTGATTTTTGTAACCAGTGGATTATAGCCTACCTTAAGATTTAGGCAATTTAACTTCTTAAACAAATTATATAAAGGCATATTGTAGAACAGCACTTGTTATTTTATATGGTCTTAGAAAGGTGAGTCTAAAGTAAGAATATTCTTAAATACGTTGTAACAGTTTTGAAACTGTAAGTAATGGTTTTCATTAAATTGCTTTGAGAGGGTTCTGTAACTGCCTGCAGTTTTAGCATTGTTTTGGTGTTGGTTTTGTTTTGTTTTTCTTTTTGTATAGAGCAGAATGTTGTGATATTAAATGAATTCTAAAGAATTCAGCAGTTGCTTATCACTTAAAAGTGGAACAGTTTGTCACATCATAGCTGTTCACCACTAAGGAAACTTTCATGTGTCATCAGTAACTTTCTGGGTATCTCTAAACAATCTCCTAATCCCAGTAGATATAATTGTCAACAAGCTGCTGCTGGGAGAAGTTTTGAAAGAACAGTCCTAACCGCTTGGAAAGGTAAAAATATCGTAGCAGAGAGATGGTATATTTCCAAACACAGTACTGAAGTCTGTTACCATTTCAAATTCAGTTTACATTACTAGGCAGTTCTTAAGGTGCTATTTCCTATGTAGGAGAGCCTACAGTACTGATTAGGAAGTGATATGTTGGTACAGTCTAATGTAGAGTGTATTAATTCCTTTAGTAGTATTGCAGTGCTCAGGAGCTCTGCTAAAGAGCAAGATTTTGTTGCCCTGAGTATTGTAAAGGAAATGGGAAGGTTGGGTGGAGGGAGAGGCAGTCTCTATTCCTGACAGTTTACAATCAGTGTGAACAGAAAAAGTTATATTCTGTGCAGGCTCGTGGAGTCTTCGGAAAAGATAAGCTTTTTTGATCTTTGAAAATGTCCTACAAAATGTAGGTTTGTAGGTTGAAAGAAGCTCTTTTAAAAAGTACTGTTTTGGAAACTAGAAATAACAAAAGCAGGCAGACACTGCTATTGTCTGCTTTGGCATCCAGACTGATGTTTTGGAGATGAGATTATTTGCAATGTGGAAGAACTTGATCAGTAAGCATTGATCCGTTAGAGGAAGGAGAGCCAACAGAGAGATGGAGAGACAGGACAGTTAGGCAAAGAATTCCATACAGGTCCTCACATCTGCCTTGAATCCAAGATGATGTGCAAGCTATGTTCCAATAATTTATACACTGCTTTTGGATTGAGAGACACTGAGAGAAATCTTGTGAGGGAAGGATCATTTTTATTGTGAATTGAGAAAAAAGAGCTAGGCATATGCTACATATTATCCCTGGACACTGATAGGACTTCAGTATGGAATTCTCTGTCTTGGTCATGTTGAACTGGAAAGGTTAGAGACAACTTAGATGATATTCATGAAGGTAGAAATAGTAAGAACCGAACAAAGAAAACAGAGGCTTCCTCAGCCAGCCTGCTTAGGTGATACAAATCTTTGAGCATCCTTTGAACTGAACCTTGTTCTTGAAAGTTGTCTGTCTGTAACAGATGGGTGCTTTACCCAGTTTCATGGGTTTGGTTTGTACAACTTCTGTGTTTTCCTAATACTCTTGTATTTTAAACTGCTTTTGATAACATTACTACTTTCTGTGTAGTTTCTAATTCTTCTGAAATGCTGCATAGCCAGTCATTTTAATGAAAGTAGGAGAACTGAAATTTTAAGTACCAAGAGAAGGTTGGATTTCTGAAGCTGTTTCGGAGCCTGCTTCTCACTGACTTAATTGAAAAGGGCAGTAGGTGCTGAAATCAGTGTAAGTGCCACTGCCTGCTATGATTATATCTGTGGAACATTTGCCTTATGAACACACACACTCTTAAAAAGTTTGTTAAACCAGATGTAAGAGACAAGTATCTATTTTTTTCTCCAAATATATGAAAAAAATGCACTCACAGTTACCCTAACCAGTCTCATGCACGACTGAAAATTTCTGTTCCATTGGCAATGATACTTTGCCTGTGGCACAGCCAGTCGTACCAGACTTAATGACAGAATCATCAAGCCAAGAGCATCTAGTCTAGACTCTTGAGTACTTTGGACTCTTTCACTTCCAAAATATTAAATTAGTTGATGGTTTGTGAAGGCAAACAAAAAGTAGCTGCACAGATAGAGAATGTTAGGATTTAAAATTCTGTCTGTTTAAATCAGGTACTATCATGTAACTAGGCTCTGCTGAAATGAGTTAATCTCAGACCTCTCCATCCTGGTGACATTGTTCAAATTGAAAATGTCACAAATGTCACCATCTGAACATAATGCATGAACATGGAGCTTTAATTACATTGTTTAAGAAATGAGTTTACAAATGATCAGATTTGCTGGGAATTATGATGAAGTCCTACTGCTGTTCAGGACCAAAATGAATCATCAGTTTACTGAATATTCACACATCCTTCATGCAACAGACAACATGATTTGCTCTGAAACAGTAGAAGACATTTATAATTTGAAAATAGAATGCACTTCAGAGTCTGAGACACAGTGATGCACAGGCACATGACTTCAAGCTAGTATTTCAGTGCCTGATTCTGTAGAGTAGTTGCAGAAGAAAGATCTAGGTTTGGGGCTTTTTCTGTCTTGTGAGGGGTACAAATATAGCTGAGCTTGGCAGTGGAAATGCAGTACACTTACTCATTAAATTTGAGCTGTAGAGTGGGTGGAATAAGAGGATTTGCGAAAACTATAAGGAGTTGTCCACCCCCTGCAGACCTCAGATCGTGGATTTATTGCGTGCAGTATTAAAAGCTTCTAAAAAGCACTTTTTGTATGAGAATGAAGTTGCTGTTGGACCTTTTGTGAAGACGTATGTCAGCATATTGGGTTTTTTTCCTGTCTAGGAACTCTCTGACAGTTGAAACTCACTAATTTCAGTCTGAATCTAAGGTTAGCAAACCTTCTTTAGTGAAGAATGTGATTTGATTTCCGAGGTGAGTTTGTGAGAATTTGAGCCCTTGTGTATTTTCAGCACAATATAGTATTTTCAGCTGTGGTTTTTTGTTTGTTCAAGCTGAAGTTTAAGTCCAGACTCTGTGATTGGACCCTGGCAAATTAACTCACCCCAATCTGAAAGAAATCAGCACAATTACAAGAGGTTGACATTATAAAAAAACGAGCCACCCAAAATGAATGCAGAACTTCGAGGAAGTGCCACTGGTGTTTTGTTACACCTGAAGTGTGTGGTAGCTTCTGACATTATGTTGGGAGAATTTTTATGAATTTGCCTTACAACAATGTTTTCATCTCCCTGAAAAAAGTATGTCTAAGTTATTTTCATTCTGTGGGAATCTGATGTTAGCAGTAGGGATAGTAGGGGAGGCTGTTGTAAATACAGTCTAACAAATGAAGAGAAGCTAAAGGGGAAAGATTGTGGCAATGACTTGTGATTTGGGAATGTTCAGGTTAGTTCTGCTTCATCACATTCAAAATCAATCATGATAGCAAGCAAGTTTAAGATGCTGTTTTATTTCTGAATTTTGACTTGTTTTCCTGTGTGTAATGGCTGTGCTGGCGAGAGGGTCATCACATATTTGTCTTCCCTCTTGAAAGGTCTCAGCAAATCAGGTGTCTTTGAGCATATTCCTCCACAACTTGTGTTGGCTTTAAAACAACTAAAATGTATTGCAGAAAAACCATTTGCCTTTTTATTTCACTGTGGTGAAAGCGATGGAAGGTACTGTGGAAGTACTCGACTGTAAGCAGCCAAAACCTCCTTCAGGTTACCTTAAAGTTACCTTAAAGCAGAAGGATGCAGTTGGAGTCGTGTTGCAGTGAACCAGACATGTTCCATGTAGTACAATTTCACTGGTCCCAGTTCTGGAACCAATCTCTCTCAAAAGTGAGATGTGTTAGTGCTAAATCTCTTTATGTGTATATTTTGTCTGACACGGTTGTTAAACTTGAAACTGTTTATAGATAAGTGTGCTACTTTTGAATAGAAAGGAAAACTTGTATTCCTATCTGCAATTCCAGATAAAAGTTGCAGGCTGTAAAACATACCAACAAGCAGGCATTCTGCACACCTAATCTGGTGTCATCGCTGCCTGATGCACTGGTTTGTGCTTCATGGAATATTAATTCCAGTATTAACTCAGGTGCATGGATTTCACAGGCCTTTTCCAGTCTGAGGGCTGTTTTTTGGAGAGATGATGAAAAGTGGGTAAATGTGCCTCTATTCAGCCAAATTTATGTGCAGTGGTGTTTTTGCTGGAAGGGAAAATGTGTTAAAATCAAATCTTGTATACAATTATGGATATGAGTGGGTGTTCAGTGAGGAAACTTGAAGTTAAAAAGGGGGGGATACAATTGTAGTACCTGCTCAAAAAAAAAAAAAATCTAAACTAAATAAAACTTCTTTTTCTCCATCTGCACATAAGTGCTTCTTACTGTTGGCCCTAGTGCTGCTACTGAATGACATGATTGCAGAAGGTCACTAAATGATCTGATTTTTCAGAAATGCCCAAAGATCAAGAGGTGTTATACCTTTCTGTCTGTGTGTGTATGTTTCTGTGTTGCCTGCTAGCCAAGAATAGTTCTGTTATTCCTCCGAAGTTATGTGAACTTTGGAGGGCAAAAGAAGTCCATTACTGGCAGTATTTTTTTGGAACAGCATGTCTGTACTGTAAGTGGATTTGCTGTGATTCTTATTGCCCGCACTAATGGGATAGCTTTTCTACTGGTTCCAGATGTGTAAAACACAATATGGGGTGGGAGGAGGAAAAAGTATAATGTAAAACTTCTGGATTTCCATATCATAGACAATTGCTGCAATTTTGCAGAGAAAGCTTGTGGAAGTTCATATGATATTTAATGGAAATGCAGTTATTTGATTAGATCTCCTCAAAGAATATAGAGAAGAAAAAAGCTGATTCTGGACCCTCCAGATGGGTCATGTGAGTGCTAGCAGACAGTTTGCCCATAAAAGCAACTTGCTTCATATATGAAAAGGAAGAGATTGTAGGCCAATAATTGTACTGTAGGGGGAAATGTGCCTGAAAGGATTCCTGAACTATGAATCCATAGAGAAAACTGATGACAGTTATCCTACTTCCTTCCGTGCCCAGTTCTCTTTGTGAAACCAGAGCTCTCTGCACTCTGCTCTAATACATGAATAAATGAATAATTATCTTAATTCTTATCTCATCTGATTGCAGGTAACTAATTGTCCCTGATGCACAGAAAGGTGCAACCATTTCTTCTGTCATCTTTATATCTGTAAATTTGGAGTATTGCCATGTGGTCAACAGCATTAATATGTTAATTTACCAGAGGCTAAAGATTTAGCCAGCTATACACACTTCAGGAATACTGTTGATCGGTAATTTAAATATTTAGAGTAATCTGTGCCTCCTTGTAAAATGAGACAAACTCATCTGTTTCCAGACAGGTCAGATTAATGTCAAGAAAATTCAAAAGTATATTTCCCTAAATAAAAGCTGAACTGAATAGAAGCAGCTATAACACTCCATCAGCCATGTGGAGTGTTAGGAAAAAAAAGACATTTTAAAAACTTATGATCCCTGAGAACCATGTGCTTTCTTTCCTAGTCTTTGAAAATAGATCTACCTAGGTTTTAGGTTAAGTGTTAATAAAAGATGTAGATACCCAAAGTACCTTGTGTGAACTCCACTGCTTGCTTTTTCCTGTAAAATCGTAACCGTGTAATTGAGTTAGCCACTGCATGCATGTTTTATGTTGTGGATTAACATTTCATTTTATTAATTGGGGAATGGGGAGAAAGTGTCTTTTTGATTTGTCTAACTGCAGGTGGATGTTAACAGATTTGAAAGGCTAAACTAGGACTTGAAAGTGTTCTTAATGGCAACTTGATTTCCTTTTTAATTGCATTTCAGACAGAGGGCAAAAGTTTGTCTTTGAATTTAACTGTGAGACAGCTTTCAAATTAAGTTTAAAAAAAAGGTCACTCTTGAAATGACAGACAGTGGGACTCTGTTTTTAAGCAAATGAGGCTGGCTTAGTGACACAAATCTTTATATTGTATATAAAGGGGATAGTGCAGAAAAAAACTCAAACCCAAGTGGTGCTATGAAAAAAATGATAGTAAATAGTATAAAATTGCAAAAGTTACTTACTTAGAAAATAATTTGCCTGTGAATGGGATGCTTTTTATCTTGAAATATGTGTGTCCTGAGGTGTTTCAATGATCAAACAGACCTTCAAAATACTTTATCCTAGCAAATGAAGGAGCTGGATACAGGGTGCCTCTCAGATCAGTTTGGGTGAGATGTTTCCTGCCTTTACTTTGACAAATAAGAGGGGCTTGTCAGAGGTAATGCTTTCATCACTTCAGACACATTATTATTCTAACTATCTTAGATAGTCTGTGTGCTCTTTAAACTCAGTCTTTGGAAATAATACATAGTTTAATAAATTTAATGATGTAGCATAGTGTAAAATAACCATAGTTTGTCTTCATTAGCATTCTGTGGGTTAAGCATGAATTTTCACTGTATTGACTAACATGACTCCAGGGAATTTCCTTTATACTTGTTAGTTTTACACTTCAAAAGTGATAGGGGTCCCCAAACTGTTTCAGAAAGCAAATTGACTGTCAGCATCCTATCCATAGTGGAGAAATTAAGCTCCTTGTTGTAAGAGATGGTGTGGGGATGCAGAGGATAGAGGAGACAAAAATTAAAAAAAAAAAAGAAAATTGAAAATATCTCTTAATGGTTTAATAGGTTTTGAAATGTATTATTTTTCTGCAAGTTTTTGTAGGAAAAAGCTTTAGGGATGCCGTTAAAGAAGATTATGTTGGTATGGCCAGGTCCTTTACTTTGCAAATGTAAAATTTCAACCCTTAAAATGAAAAAAACATCCACCTCCAAAGAAAAGACACCTAATCAATAATTAATAAAACTGCTCTTTTTTTTTTTTTTTTTTTAAATTTAAGTTCACTTTATTAACTTTCTCTTTTGTTTTCTTTCTGTAAGCTTTGTGGAAGATGGGAAAGAAGGGTTACTGCTGTAGCTTCTTGCATAAACTTACAATAAGAAATATTTTTCAAATCAAGTTCTTGCCTCTTACAGAAAAGTCTACTACAGAGAAAAGCAGAGGCTGCAAATGGTGAAAGGAAATCCTAAGTCTGTACCATGAAGGAATGAAACTGTTCAAGTCCTCAAAGGGCACTTAGATACACCCTCTAAATTACCAGCAAAACAAAGTAATTCTTTGGATCTTGTGGCTTGTGGGATTCTGAATTTCAGGTGTCACTGCTCAGGGTCTCAAGTGGGAAAGCTGACTGCTTTTAAGAAATGAGAAAGAATTCACATTTATTCTGTAGTCTTTACTAAAAGAGATTCCATAAAAAAGCAGTAGCTAATGATTGTGTATATTTGGTGATTGCAGAAGCCCAAAATATACTTTATAGTTCATTATTAATAAATCAATTTGCATCAGTTGAAAGTGCACCACTCAAGCAATCTAGACAGCAATATATCATATTTATTCTCACATTGTTTAAGAGCACTGATCTGTAATTTTTTTATTTCATGAGAAGGAGAATTGAGGAGAAACTAGTCAAGCAGGACAGTCATTCTCAAGGCTATCATCTGATTAATGCTGAATTGAAAGACATGTCAATATTTGAGGTCACATCTCCCCTTTCAGAGAGTAAAAGCATCCAAAAGTCCAGTAAACTTTTGGAAAAATAAATGTGGAGAAACAGTTTATCTTAGGTGTTATGTTGGAAATTTTTAATTGGGGCAATTGATTAAAAGAATATTTAAAAAAAAAAGGATTGAAGAATGGCTTGGGAAAAGCTCAACTGAAAACTAAATAATGTTTTTCATGCAAATGTATGTGAGGAAAGCAGTTTGTTGCTGAGGATTGCAAGATAGTTACTGGGATGGAGAGACTAAAGAACTCCTGTGCTACTGGCTATGGGTATGTTTATTTGTCATAAATTTATTGCAGGCTTAGTGGGGTTCTGTGTAGCATTTTCTTGACTTCTGTAGCAGGAAGAACTTGAAGATTTTTCTTAACTATACATGTGTGGGTTCTTCTTCTCTTCAGCATTTTGTTTTTCACCTTTTGCTCTCTAATCTGTTTGTTCACTCATTTTTGTATAATGGAGTTGTAGAAACAATTGCTACAGAAGCATATTACTCAATGTGCTTCTTTTTTTAGTGATGCTCAAAAAAATATTGATAAAACAGAGTTCAGTTTGTGACTGGCTGATGGATCTTGCCTTTTTGTCTGTGGCAGTTACAGAGCAGGGGAACGAGTTAGGAGAAGAAAGTTTTAAGTGAGAGTGCAACAACACATACACAGATTTGTGTTTACCTGGTATTTTCCATTCAATTCCTTTTGATGGAGTTTTTTTCCAGTTCTTTCCAAGGATCCAGGCAAAGCAGCTGTTTTAGGGTTTGTGTTTAGGATACATTATTAAACCAGTCAAGCTGGTTGAATTTTTCCATATTAGCCAGACATCTGCCATGTCTTCTTTGAGAGTATATTATGGAAAGTGTTTTCCAGAGGGAGCTAGATCTTTGTGCCTCCTGAAGCCACTTAATAGTCTTTTTGGCAGTGATGAGCAAACCTGTGGCTGTCTGTGGTAAGGATGTGAGGATTTCCTTGTGGGTGTATGCAAACCTACACTTCATGTAACACATATCACCTTAGTGATAATTGGAGTGATCTGTGTGTATGGGCATCAGGGAAACCTCCATTGCTACAAAAAAATTCTTGCTGTTTTTAGCTTTGGTCATAAGCTATTAATGGATAATAGATAATTTTGCTGTGCAAAAGTAAAGCATCTGCTGGTAAAAATACTAGCAAGAAATGAGAATGAAGATCAGCATTAAGCCCTAGAGGGCTTATGGGTAGATTGTGCTTTATGTCAGTGAGCTGTGTACATGGCACTCTTCTTTGGCTGTTGGCTTACAGGAAAAGCAGACTGATGGGATGCGTGAGAAGTGTGTTGCAAAGACACATGGTATCCCACTTAGGTGCTTTGGAGCAGTGATGTTGTCTTTACAAAATGTGATACGCTTGAGAGAAAAAGCAAGACTCTTTTAGTAACACTCAGGGGGAAGTTTGCTGCCTGTGTTACTCTCTGTTTGCAGAACTGAAACAGCTCAAAGGAGGGCAATGCAAGAATTGAAAGGAATAAATAGTACTTTGTGATGACACATATTTTATGTAAAAATGCATTTTGGGGGGTGGGATGTTAAGGTACCGTCGAAGCAAAGTAGAATTGTTATGGTAAAGAAGGCTTACGAGCACAAAAGGAACTTAAGCAGATAAATTACTGATATTGGTGTACCTGTCTGGGGGTGAGATCTGAGTTATGGGCATTTCCCTTACACTACTTCAGCAACAGTTCCAAAATCTCTCCTGTACTGTAAATTAGAAAATAATCTAATTAAGACCGTCTGGGAACATAAAGGGGACTGAAATTTGGGGAAAACACCAAGGTGCAAGCAGTATTTTTCTATATTTATATATTTATAGCTGCTTGTTTTCAAGGAAGGAACAATCTCCAAAGCAGCACTATGAATAGAATGAAATAATTCCATTTTATTTTGCAGATTTTTTTTTTTTTAAATTTGTAGTGTTAGAAAGGGTGATCAGGCAATTTGACTGTATTTGGGGAGAATATTGGATAAACGTGCATATTCCCTTTAGATGGTGAGTAATTGAAATTAGATTTCAGCTTGAGCAGTGTACTGTACTAGGTAGATTGTACAGGACAATGCAAAGGTATTTTCAACATCTGCACTTCAAACCCCATAAAATTACAAAACTAATTTTAGTAACTAATGTTGAACCAAAGGCAATGATCAATTTTTATATGCTTCTAAAAGGCAAGATAAAAGTGATGCTTCACTTGATGTGGAATGTTTTGTCTGACTAGAGGCCAGATACTTCATTTTGTCCAAGTGGATAAAAATGGAGATTCGAACTGCTAAGAAGGCATATTCTTTCACCTAATAGCTTGGGCTTTGTTTTAACTGCTCTGAAAGTGCTAGGTGGAGCCCAGGTTTCCCACATATCCACAGTACTCTGACAGAGCTATTGGATGAACAGTGAACAATTCCAGCCTCTGAGGGAGGTTTTGTGACACTAGCTCTTAGTTTGTTTTTTTCCCCAGAAATTAGTCAGTGAATTTAACCTGAATTCATAAATACTTTTAAGGTGGCTGAAATCACATTTATTGAAGAAAATCTTGCCTGTTTGAGTCAATTGTCTTGTCTTGCAAGTGGAGAAAAAGTAAGACTAGCTCTATGAAATAGTCACAGATTTGTAAGATCAGCTTCAGCACTGCTACTGTCCTGTTAGGAGGGGGAATAGAATTCAACAGCCTCCTATCTAAATTTCCCACACAAATTCTCTGGTGTAGCACGTGGTGTATCTAATGCTGAAAGCACTGTACCATTGAGAGCTAATTTTCTTTATTTAGATTCAGTAGTTTGCTTATCCTGCTACAGCTGATAACTTTGTACAGAGACTTCAGCTTTGATAAGCAGAACAGGAAATCCTGTGAATATGGGAATGACAGTATTGCTCTGTTTCATGTTAGCTGAGTAATGGAGAATTTATTGTGTTTTTGGGGTGAGTACACACTGACTTTTCACTTCTAATCTTTGGAGTTGTCTGTGTGCACATGTGCATGTGTATGTATGGCATAAACATTGTTCCCCTTTTTTCACAAGCTGTGTGCTAGGGTTGGATTCCCAGGTAAGAGCAACTGAGATATGTCCAGCTTTAATGGTACTGGACTGATTTCAATCAGCTGAACTTCTCTTTCTTAAATCACGAGCTATATTTAGCTCATGTTCTCCTAACATGTAGTGGAAGGCTATTTTTTGATTGATGTTGCCAGAGAATTTTCAGTGGCACCTGGATGTTTTATGTGTCAGTACAATGGGTAGGTACCAGGTTACAAGAGCTGATGTGCAGATGTTTGTTTTTTATGAGTGCATATAGCCCGGGTGTGCATGCCCCTGGAGCCAGATAGAAAATATGAGTGTTTCCGTGATGGGAAAAGAGGCTGACCTCCTCATTATGTCACAGAGCCAGACACATTAATGATGTAATGCCTTATTCCTTCTAGTGCTGTGAAGATCATATGTGTTTCTGTTCTTCTGCCTTCATCTGAAATTAATTTACAGACTTGAGCCTTTTATGTGTAGTGTAGTGTGTATTCTCCTAGTTCAGTGAGAATCCAGGCTGACTTCAGGGGCAATTCTGTGGCAGAACTAGGAGGAGATGACTGTTTTTTCTCTGGAACTGAGGTGTATCATCACCTCATCTAAGAATGGGGACAGGTGTTGCAATTTGAGAAAGAATCCTAGGCAAAGAGAAAGGTGGAGCACCAGAAAAATCCCATAATTGTCAGTAGACAGAATTCCCACTGTCTTTCAGTAGGAACAGAATAGCTTTACTCTTGTGGCAGTGCCTCGCTGTATTTTTAGGTGGAAAATTCTGTAATGTTTGCACCTTGTCACAGACCACTTCTGTGGCTCCTTTACAAGAGTAAGGATGTAGATAAACTTTTCACCTTGAGTACCTTACATGAAGCACACCACTATGTATTTAGACACTTACGTAAGCAGTCGATTTCAAAGTGTTCCAATTGACTTCAAAGGAAAAACGTGTCTTTTGATGTATACTTAGATGCCTAAACGTAAAAACTTTGGCATCCAAAGATTTTAAAGAACTACGTTGTCAATGACATGTAGCACATATATCTATGTATTTATATGTATATAGGAACAAAAAAGTCCTGCCTTCCAGAACGTGCCTAAACAGATTGAAGGCTGAAGTCAGAGTAGTTGAGTGTGGGAAGATAAAGCTCCAGATTGTTTTATGAGCAATGTAATCTCGTACAGGGACATGAGAAAGTTCTTTTTCATGGGAGGAGTCAAAAGAAAAGGCATGCATTCTTGATGTTGAAAGCCTGCTTGTGTGTTTCATGTTGACCTCTTTCAAGAGCAGTGTATCCATACATAAAGGAATGCAGTGCTGACAAATTTAATAAAGTTTGTCTGAAGTGCTCTAAAAGAAGTGGTGGGAGGGGAAAAATTAGGATGCAGGATCTACTTTTTCCTCACAAATTCCGAAATTTTGTTTTCTGTCTACTGTTGGATATAAGTTCAGGTGATTCCTACCTCCTTCTTATTTAATTTCACTGCGTAACCCTCGTGTGATAAATTCTGTTGTAGTGAGTTTCATTTGACCCAGCCCTGGAAATGCTTGTATTAGGTGTTCTCTGGATGGTACTCTGAATAAATTTAATAAATCAGTTCCTCTGCTGTAGCTAAAAACTGAGACATCGATGGAGAATGATGTCTGAAAGATTCTTTTGTTTTGCAGTCATATTTGATGTGGCAGTACAGAGTTGCTGTAGCTTTTTACATCCGTTATATGGAATGTATTTTTATCTGATATCTCTTATCTAGTCAAAAAGATTGAATTGAATGGAAAATGTGGATGTTAAGTAAAGAATTGCAATTGTGGCATGGAAGTCTACCATAAAATGCATGTTCCATAAAACCCAGGTGTAACCACATGGAGAAACAGTTGAATCCTTCTGTTTAAATCTTCTTGAAATGCTTTTAATGTTTGATTATGGTGAAAGCATTCAGTACTACTAATAATTCAAGATTACTGCTATACTCCACAATCTGAAACTACTTTGGAAAAAATACTCTGATAAATTACATATGTATGTGCTTTTCCACTTGTCTTCATTCCTGATATGAAATGGGGAAATAGACTTCAATTCCCATGTGAAAAATGGCAAGATTTGGTATAGAAATGTGTCCAGAAAATATTTTATTCTTAAATAAACTATTTCACTTGGGAGAGACCTATGATGACCATTTAGTTTAATTGTCTGACCACTTCAGGCCTCCTCCTAGCAAATGCATTCCAGCTGTTTCACCAGCTTTGGTGCCCTTCTCTGGATTCATTTGAATACCTTCACATCTTTCTTAAATTGTAGGGCCCAGAAATGCACACAGTGCTCAGTACCATGGGACAGTCACCTCTCCTGACTGGCTGGTAATGCTGTGTTTGCTGCACACATGATGGGGTTTGCCCTCTGGGCTCTCAGGGCATGCTGTTGCCTCATGTTGGCCCTGCTGTCCACAGGACTATTCTCCAGCCACTCCTCTCCCAGTTTATACTTGTGCCTGGCATTACTCTGTCCTAGGTACAGAATCAGGCTTTTATTTTTCTTTTTCACTTTCATGCCATTAGTGCCATTTAATGCTCCAATTTATTTGGATCCCTCTGCAAGGCCTCTCAAAAGAGCCAATAGCAGATCCCAGATCTGACTGGTCACCAGCCAGATGTTAGTTCCAAATGTCAGGTGTTGCTATAACCACATGTTTAATGAGAAACTATTTGCCAGACTATTTTTGATCCACACAGCCAAGTACCTCGGCTCGTCTGTCCAGTCAGATTCTCTGCTTTGTTTGCTAAGGAAGTCTCTTTTAGTGGACTTGTCCTCATTTGCACTATTTTACGAGGCCTAGCATTGGCCAAAAGCACAATGGAAAGGCATCACTACACAGAGATTGTCTGAAAGTCCTTTTCCTACCACTCTTGTCTTTCCTCTCCTATTCCAGAAAAGGTTATGTCCTTATGGAGGGCAACTGCTTAAAAGAAGTGATCCTCCTGGGGTTGTTAGGAGGGGCACTTTCCTTACATTGTGGTTCATGGAGCATAGGAAAAAGGTCAGGAAAGATGAGGGGAAGCAGTTGGCCTGAGTTTGCTTTTAGAGAAGGGAGGGAGGTATTTTTCCTGATATTTCACCAAAATTGAATTGATTCAATATATATAGCCATAGCTGTGCAGAGCTTGAATTGCACTTAAATTCCTACCTGACAAATGGCAGCCTTACAATCTGTACAGTTTGCCTGCAGGCCATGCTGCACAGTGGCTTTCTTCAGAACTGAGAATCATCAGTATTAGCACTTGTAGCTCTCTGGCTACTCTGAGTATGTAGTAACCCAGAGGAACTGTATGTGAGGTCTCAGGAAATCGTAGCATCTCAGTGTACAGCCTAGCTCTTTCTTGTGAGGAAAGATCCTTTTTTTTTTTTTTAACTCCTTTTGAACTTGTAAGAAGATATGCATTTTCTTTTCTAAAGTGATGAGAGACTTTGAAATAAAGAACTGAATACAAATTTTTCAGCGGCTTATTTTCCTAATGTACTGTTAGAAGTGCTTTGATGAATGGTTCAACCTTAATTCAGAAATTACTTATTGCAATGTGTCCATCTAGTTTTTATGTTGTAGTGATGCTTGTTCAAGTAGTCACCTTCAGTGAACCAGAATTCTTATCTCCCCAAGAAATCAATATTTTTTTTTTTTTTTTTTTTAGTACCACTATCTAGTTATTGATTCAAGGAATGGAGGTACTGTTACCATGCTCCTAGGACTGTTACAGAAATTGTGAATAAAACAGAACACAATCTAAGTTGTTCTCTATTCATGACTGGAACAGATCATACTGATTGAAGTTTTTTAAGGCAGATGTGTTTTCCAGAATGACAAGGTTACATGGGTCATATGGTAGCTCTCTACTGTTTCTTTTATGTCTCTCAATTTGCAAGGATCTGAAACAATGTCCAGTTTCTTTTCCCCATAGTGAAAATGTGTAACTATAACAACTTGCAACAGTCATCATTCATTTGCCTCGCTGCTGTCTGATAGTTGAATTGGGAATGACAGGAATGAACTAAGTGTTTTTAATTCTTTCCTGGAACTGAGGATGTTGAACAGGAAGGATATTAAATGACAGATTATCACTTAGCACAAATTGGAGTGGTGTCACTGAAATCAAAGCACCGATTTCCACCTGCTGAGTGTGTTTCCTTAGTGTCTATACTGTGAATAAGGGCATCAATTTCTCCCCTACCTGGATACTAATTCTTATAATAAATTTTGATTTGCAGTTGTCAGGAAGGGTGAATTTCTGACAATAAACTAATTCTCATTAGTTGTAACTTACTTTGAACAGTCTTTCCATTGTAAAGAAAATTGTGATACTTTGGGACTAATCTCTAGGGCCTTTGCTTATTTAAGTTTTGATGCAATCTTGTGAAGATTTTCATAGTATGTGTACTAGTTATTAGTATCCTGTAACTTTCTGAATTTATGAAATATACAGGTCCAGTGGGCAGTGATGACTGTTGGCAGAAGCTTTTAAAAACATCTGAGAAGTTACAGCTGTACTGGGAGTCTTAAATCTCAGTTAAAAGTGCCCTTCCAGCCTCAATTTTTTGGCAGTTAGAGGAATACAGATCTCTTTTGGAAAGAAAATTGGTTTTATATGTCTCTTATGTAATATATTTAAGCACTGCACTAAACCTTCTTTTGTCAATAACAAAAGATTTTGCCAGTTACACATATGCATCAGGTAGCACTCTGACAAAATGAAAAGTGGGTACCATGCCAAAAGTTCAGATGCTTTGAAAAGACTAATCCCATTTTGAGTGCACAGTCAGAGCAGTTACAGGCAATTTTAACATATTATTCCACAGTGACACCCTTTCTTTTGAAATGTAAACTGTTCAAGAACTTAAATGGAGAGTAGAGTAATAGTTTTTAGATGACTGAAAAATAACAGATTGGAAGCATTATTAACTTGTGTCAAATGGAAAACCTTGACTTTTTACTCAGACATTCAACTAGAATATGCTTTTTGCTGTGTGCTAGTGGTGAGAGGGCAATGCACAGAGGGAAGGTCCAGAGGCACTGTGACATCCCAGAGGCACAACCTGTCCCTAGTGCCATTACTGCTCTGAGTCACATCTTAAAAAGGTGCAGGGCACTTTTTCTTGATACGGGTTTCTGTGATGCAGCTACACAAAGCAATACACTCTTTCTCCAAGGAGACACACACCAGGTCTGGAGGGAGGTTCTGCTGCAAAATTCTGGTGTTCAGGTAAATCAGGAAGGTTGACAAGGCATGGAAAGAAGGGTTGAAGCAATATTCTACTTTCATGGGATAGCCAGAAGACCAGGTTTCATAGCAGGAAGTATGCTATGCTTTCTGACGTTGCTAAACAGCTCAAGGTTAATTCAGGTTCTGTTTCTGTTGTCTATCTTTTGGTGTACATTGTGTGTGAGATCCTTTATCTCTTGAAAGATCTCGATGTTCTAGTTTGTGCTTATGTAGCTGTAGTGGTCTAACCTCAGATGGCAACTCAGCCTTACCCAGCTGCTCATTCAGTCCCTCCAGTGGGATGGGGAGGGGGGAATCAGAAGAGTAAAGGTGAGAAAACTTGCGGGTTGAGATAAAGATAGTTTAAGAGGTAAAACAAAAGCCACGCAGACAAGCAAAGCCAAATAAGGAATTCCTTTACCACTTCCCATGAGCTGGCAGGTGTTCAGCCATCTCTATGAAAGCAGGGCTCCATCACATGTAATGGTTACTTGGGAACACAAATGCCATCACTTTGAACATCCCTCCCTTCCTTCTCCCTCACCCAGCTGTACATGCTGACCATGATGCACTATGGTATGGAATATCCCTTGGGTGAGTTGGGAGCGGTTGTCACAGTTGTGTCCTCTCCCAGTTTGTGCACACTCAGTTTCCTTGTTGGTGGGGTGGTGTGAGAGGCAGAAAAGGCCCTGACACTGTAAGCACTGCTCAGCAGTAATGAAAACATCCCTGTTTTATCAACACTGTTTCCAGCACAAATGAAAACATAGCCCACACCAGCTACTGTGAAAAAAACTAACTCTATCCCTGCCAAAAGCAGCTCAGTAGCACATACACTCAATGCCACTCTCACGCTGGTATAATGCAGAATGGATCTACAGTGTACTTGGAAAGAGTGATTGCAGTTGTATGAAATACCCTGGCTATTTGGGGGATAACAGTGAAGTGGGGAACAAGGCTAGGTGATTTCTGTGTCCCTTGGGAGGATTCTGCTGCTGATGGTTGTGGTTCCCTTTACTATCAGTCTAGCCAGTTTTGAAATAGGTTATGAACACGTTTATTGTGAGAGCAGAGTTAGCAGAGTCATTCATTGTCAGATTGATGCTGCAGTGTCCAGAGCTGTGAAGAATGGAAGGTTCTACTTGAGAGGCATTTATTACCCATCCAGACAGCTAATATGGCCTGAGGAGTTGACATTAATAACTCCTGTTCTCCTGTGTTACAGAAGTCATGAATTTCTCCGTATTTTTAATAATCCTTA
Source organism: Lanius collurio (assembly GCA_020086605.1). NCBI lineage: Eukaryota > Metazoa > Chordata > Aves > Passeriformes > Laniidae > Lanius > Lanius collurio. The sequence continues at coordinate 17,097,048 of JACBWW010000015.1, forward strand.
GAAACCCCCTAAAATTGTTTTTTACATTGATGCTGAACAGTCTGTTGTACATACCTGATGCACGCATGTGTTCTGTTCAGACTTCATACAGTTCTGGGCATAGTGTGTTGCATGCTTCTTGCCCCATAAGAAAGCAGGAAGGAAAAGCCAGATCCCATTGGCTGTTGTATATTTGGTTAGAGCTGAAAGACAAGTAATGGTGTGTTGATGGAGGAAAAAGCTGTCATTTGGAGACAGAAAAAACTGGTTCCTGCTTTAGCACAGCAACCTAATTAGTTACCTGAAGCTAGAAGCATAAATGCAAAGATACAAGTGCGTCTCCTGTTGTGCATCCTATTTTCCCCCTTTTTACTTTTGTGCCGAGCTTTTAAATCCAAATGTGTATTCTGGAGTACACCCAAGAGAGCTGATGGTTGGGGACTGAGTTTTGGGAGGCTACAACTACACTAGCTCCACATCTGGAGGTTCTGTTAAAGCCTGTAGACTTGTGAGCCTTCAGGTTCTTTTCCTCTGGACCTCTGTTAACTGTTGGTGAATCTGTGATACTGACAGTGTCCAGGAAGCAGAAGGCATGTCTGTCTGCTGTTGGGTGGAGCCGTATCCTCTCTCACTCCAGCAGTCTATTACTTCCTCTTTCTCACTTAAGACTGCAATTAGCAGTCTTTGAAATATTAGAAGGGGAAACTGTGATGGATAGAAATGCAGATGCTTGAACTTTTGAGGAACATTCTTTTCATGTAATGGTGGTGTCAGCTGCTTCCTTGGCTCTCTCTGATTAATATTTTTTCTCTTACTGGATTTTAAAAATGAATGCACACTGAAACCAAGACATCAAGGTTATTTTAGGGCTAACCTGAGTAGAATAACTGGATGACTTAAAGTGCTTGAAATGCTTTGTTCTTCAGTGATGGACAGAAGTTTCAAGACTTACCTTTCAGCAATCATTACTGAACAAGATAACTAAATGCCCTATTAAATATAATATATTACAGTAGTTCATATATTGTAGCTATCAACTCTTGCATCAAAACCCATTCTAAATGTGAGCAATTAAGAGACTTTCCTTTGAGGTGTTTTCATGAAGGATGTGGTTGCCTTAGCTCTGGCTGTGTTTGTCAGGCTAGCATTTCTTGATGATCCCTTTAATTGGGTCCCTGCCACCTTGTTTCACAGTGCATAATATGTTGTCTATGCGTGTTCTAATAAAAGCATGAGGCTTACTGAAATTGTATTTTTCTGCCAGTTAAAATTGCAAGTTTCTTTCCAATGCACTAAATAAAACTGACTTTTTAAAAAAATTTAATTTATTTTTCAATAACTTGGATTTTAAAATCAGATTTGCATGTAACAGAAACTAGCTCGATATACTGGCAAGCTGGTCAGCTACTGTAGTCTTCTAATGAGGTGCTCAAGACTGTGATTATGTATTTCTTTTAGATCTGAAAATTGCACTGTGGGCACTTCTACCTCAGAGATGCTTTTAATGTTTGAGGAAAACAGCTTGGATAATGAGAAAGTGATACAGAAATAATATAAAACATTTTTCATGAGGAGCAGGGCAGAGGTGTTACAAAGGCTCAGGGTGAGGAGGGTGATGAGAAAACTAGCTGGCATTGTCCTTAATGGGCTGTTCTGGGTGCTGATAATGTTGAAAGACGTGAAAAGGCATCAGATATTTTTTGTACAATAAAAATAACGGAGTAACAGTCATCTTCTGTTGATTTAATTGTGAAGGCCATATCTAATTTTCAAACAAACCCTTCTAAAGTGACTTAGAATATGAGAATGTTGTTGCGACATGAGACATGTGAAAATAGGTTTTTGTAGGGGAGCTGCTCTCCCTAATGTCAATGCAGCATTGTCAAGCATTATAGCATAATACTGCACTGGTGCTGGGTGAAGGTTGGGTCAGGTTCATTATCTCTGAAAATAACAGCCATAGCTGCAGAAAAATCCACTCCTTCAGTCCTATCCCCATCAACTGTATGGAAATATTCCTACAGAGTAACAAAGCTGAGATTGACACTGGACTATTCCATACGTAGAAAAAGGAGCCCCTATAAATTTTACTGGGCTCAGATATCAATGAGATCTCATTACTGTCCCTAATGGCAGTGCATGTTAATCGAATGGTTAAAGAAAGAGGATCCCAAGATACCAGGACAGTAAATCTTCATAGCTTAATATTGAAGATGTCAGTTAGGATCCAAGTTTGGATCCAAGCGTGGCTTAATATTCCATCTGTGTGGAATTGAATAATTTTTCTAAGTCATTGCTCATGGAAGATCTAAATATCAGCTGCATTATTTGAAAAGTGCCAGATTGGTAAATAGCAATAATAATGATCAAAAAGATCAATGCTTTGTCTGAAGGGGATAAATGTGTTGGGGGAGGCTTTGTTGATATGCAGTCAACAAAGGGTTAGTTTGTTTTTGGGTTTGTTTCTTTGTTTGTTTGTTTGTTTTTTGGTTTGGGTTTATTATAAAGCTCAGTAAGAGTAGCTGTCAGACAAGGTAAATTTTTTAAAATATAGCCTCTGCTGTACTTGTTCTGTGAAGTACAAGGTGGTTTCTGTTGATGTTTTAATATGGGTGAATCATGTGGAAAGAGAAAAGAAATTTGTAGTATCAGGGCATAATTCCTTGGTGCATATGTAGTCTTGGTTCCCTGTCTCCAAAAGGATGAGGTAGACCTAGAAAGGTTGTGTGAGAAGGGGTGGAGGTTTGGAACTTTGGAAGGCCAAAGTTCTGGAGCTCATTCTGTGCAGGGAATGACTAAGACTGTGTTGAATGAGGAGGGTGTGTCAGCTCAGTTGATCTGGAGAAGGTGAGCAGGTGATGACAATGCACTTGTTTCCTTAATGCATGGTCAGAACTGCTCCCAGAAAGAGGAGGTAAATGGCTTCTGTGCAGTGCTCAGCTGGGGAAGTCCTAGCCACAGATGATGGATGCTGATGGTGTACATGGATTCAGAAAGGATTTTTTATGAATTTATAAAATAAATGTTTATGTCTGCTAGGCTTAAACCCTTGCCTCAGAAAATGCCTGAGCTGCAGTGTTGCTGGCATGGTTTTCTGGGAAAACATCATCATGTGCTACTGCTCTGTAACAACTATCCCCAAACATCCTCCTGTGGTCTGATAGACAAATTCTCTAATGGCTTGAAACTAGTGAAGTATCTTCAGAATTATGTGGCACATTTAAACTTCTCCTGAAGTTTAGAAAAGACATCTGTACCACTGAAAAAAGAACGTAGTCAAATTTATAAAGTTGTGTTCTACAAAAAAGTTGATTAATTTTCAGTTTATATGGTGCTTTTTTTCTTTGGCTTTAAAGAGCATTGCAAAAACGGGTAAGTGGTGTTAACACTGGCTACACATGGAGTTTCCAAAGAGCAAAGGATCAAACTTTGTTTCTCCTCTCCCATGTATTGGCACAAATTACATCAGGTTTATTCTATAATACAGAGATTTAACATGATACCTTCTTTTAGCTGTGTGTCTTTATCTGCTAGGGCTTGGTTTGGTTTGGTCAGAAACAATGCATTAATGAAACTGTTGAAGGGAAAAAAATCATAATTCCTATTTTATGCCTCTGCTTTTTTTTACTTCTAGCAGTGATTGTCACTTAAGAATAGGACAGCAGTCCTACTTGTCTTCCATGCAGAGAAACTAAGTACCTGCATTAGGCTTCTGCTTGAGTTGCATATCTGAATAATTCTGTACATCTTGAGATAAGTGTCACAACAGGAGCCACACAGATGAACTCTCTGTGGTGAATTAGAGAAATATTGAATTTTTAAGTTTCCTATTTGAACTTTATGTTGGAAGTTATATGAACCTGTGTTAAGCAGAAGATTTGTCTAGATGCTTACAATGGTCCTAACTCTGAGAATATGAATTGATCTCCATAAATTAAATTCTGTATGATGAACTTCTGTTTTCTGAATATAAATAGTTTTGGTACTTAGTGAGGTGCAACAACTAGAAGATTAAAATTTTAGTACTGGGCAACTCTTCTTTAATGCTCAAAAATTCAGTGCTTATTCTCTGTGTGTAAATGTTTGATTTCTCTTTTAAAAGCAACGTTTTCTAGGGTTGTACAAGAAAGGATTTTTTTTTTTTTTTTTTGAGTAATACCATTTACAATGTAGAGAACCACAGAATAAGGGAATAAAAATGAAGTGTTCTTTTATGGGGAAAAAAAAAAATCTATTAGATACCCTAACAGGCAAAGAATGATTTAATCTAATATTTTTGTTCAGAGGTACTGCTCTTAAATTTCAACAGTATTTCTTTCTCTGTATTTAAGGGAGGGGAAGAACCTAAAAGAAAAAAACTAAGCCTCCCCAAAACTCACCCCCAACCTCTCCTATACTTCTAGGCTTTTGCTGTTAACACTACTAGCTGATTACTCCCACTAATTTAAACAAATAGTAATAATGTTTTTTCATAAATTAAAGGCAAGACTGTCTCTAGGTATCACCAGAATAGTTTGAAAAATCTTGATCTTTGAGGTCTCAAAACACGCTGAAAAGTGAGGTAGGATTTTTTAAAAATGAGATACGAATTACCAATGATCAAAAGCCAGAAAGCATTAAATCTGCAAATGTTTCTCTTATTTCTGTCTGACAGCCTGCACTATTGAGGAGTTGCATGACACTGGAGTTTCTGATTTTTGATTTAGATATGCTGGATACTAAACTGGAAAACTACATGGTGCATAAATGTTTCTGCTCATTAATACCATCAGAATGTCATTGAGGAAAATTGTTTGGGTTTTTTTCTCACCCTCATCTAAGCATTAATGGATTTTAAAATCTTGTTTATTTTTTTTTTTTCCTTTTAGGAAGGAAAACCCAGTTTGAGCTGTTCCATAACTTTGATTCTTTTCTTCCTTAGAAATTACACCATATGTTGAGGAGTTTTTGTTCTCTTCATTTTCTCCTGATGAAGGAGAGATTTAAAACAAAAGAGTAGTAATTAAAAATTGGAACTTTCTTTTGATTCAGTGGATTTTCCAGCACTTGATGCACTTCAGTCAAGATCAAATGACTTTCTAAAAGATATGCTTTATCTCCCCAAGAAATTACGGAGCTGTTCAAAGCATCAGCTGATGAAATTGAAGAGGTCCACTTAGATGGTTAATCATAACACTTTCTTCCAGGTTTCAGTATCTGAATTTATTGAAGTTACTGGGCTCTTTGTCGGCCAGTTCCATCAGATGTCTTGTAGAAGTTCATAGAACAGACAGTAAGCCATCGTAACAGCCACAGAAACATAGTGCTGTGGGCAGAACTCCTTGCACTGGTGCCCCAATTACACCCCAAATAAGGATTTGCTTTCTGGAATAAGACCTAACAAAGTGTGAATTGTGCTGCATAAATGCATTTCCAGTGCAGAGTTCGGCAGGAGGTCAAAGGATGAGTGCCATTCACATAAATATGAGTGTGAAGTAAAGGAATTAATTTTGGTTAGCTGTGCACAAAGGAATCAATGGAATTATTAATCCCAGCAAGATATTCATTGCTATTTGCTCTTTCAATAGCTATTTTTTTTTTTTAATGAAAAGAGTAATAATTCCAACTAGTGGAAATCTGGAGATTTTTTCAGAGTTTTTCTTGAATCATGCCTTCAGAAGTGTTCAGTTTTGGTTTGATAACAAGCCAAGGCTTTTAGTGTGCCGTATTCAGAAAGTAAATGGGAGAGATCTTAAAAATAGAGTTTGTTTACTTGAATAGGTGAACTGGTGCTGTTCTAGGAACCTGCTTTACTCTCAACTCTGACTGCAAAGTTGATGTATGATTTGAACTTATATCAGTGATTCTTTTCATAGCAGCTTGGTGTAAGCTAAATGAGGCCTGAAGGGCAGTTCTGTGTCATACCTATATGACATACCTCTACTTCTCTGTCACATTTTAGTTGGTAGCTCTGCCTCTATAGCTGACCTATGTGCAGTTCTCTGAAGCACCAGTCTACCCTTTAGTAGACTGTTAAGGTGAATTTGAAATGTAGGGGGTTTTGTCTTTAGAATGATGCCTGGATTTAGGAATAGATCACCTGATTTAACCTAAATGTGCTAGGGATCTAAATGAGAGAGTACATCAGCACTGTGTACATGCACATCTTGTCTGGCAGTAATCAACTGCATAATGAGTTTGGCATTTCAGCTGACCTGCAGCTGAAAAAAAAAGGCATTTGGAAATGTGTAGCAACGTGCTGAATTAGCTGGGGCAGCTCAGTCCACAAGGAACTGAATTGTAGGTGTGTAATTTTACCTTGAAGGTACCATTATTTCATTATGTGTAGCTTACTGGACTTTACTGCAGATCATGCTGATGCCTTGTTATAGCCGGACATACTGTAACCTGATGTAATCAGGCCAATAAAGTGTTGAAAAAACTCAGAGTTAAATAATGCTACATGCTTGCCCTACAAGAGGGAAAATTGGTTCCATCTGCTCAAATTAAATGTTGATTTAGATCTCATTTTCTGAAATGTAAGCTGTGCTTTTGAAAGGATTGCTTGGTAAATACTTTTGGGTTTATTATATGGATTTAGAAATAAATTGAAGAGAACTTCAGGTCTGCCTTGTCTTCCTCTGGAAAAGGTTTCATTCAGTTGAGCAATGTATTTCAATGTAAGTATATACAAAACAGCCCCTTTTGTAAGCTCAGCACTTTGTATACCTGATTGAGGGCTATTAAACTCAAATTTGATGCACTGGCAGAGTTAGGCGAGCCTTGTTTAACATAATTAAAATTCTGTGGTCAACTTTTTTCCCCTGCATTCCGCAGCCAAAAAAAGCCAATGTGTGCTGCATGAATGGCCTTTGTAGACAATCTGTTTGTCTCTACTGAACTGCTTTTGTTTTTAGTAGATGTCTTCTGTATGGTCATTTTTGAATGTCGCTTCAGTGTGAGTTAAACTGCTAATACAAGTACCTAGAGTGATCTGGAGGTCTGTTCAATCTCAAGGAGCCTTAAGGTTCAAACAAGGGTCTACTGAAGAGCAAATCAGTTAATGGTTAAGACAAAATGTAGTAAGCCAAATAAAGAAACCACAGTTCACATAGCTGACATCATCCTATAATATCTCCCAGACAACACTGTGCTTTCTAATGTGTTTGATCCATTTTTTTCTTCTGTAGACACAAAGATTTTAATTGACTGGAGTGCTCCAGTGTCCAAATTTTCAAAGGTATTTGAGTATTTAAAGATATGCATAGAAATTTCTTGGGATTAAAAAGTAATACATAAGCACTTGATTCCCATTTGTGATTTTAGGGGCACTGATTTGCATTTCTACATACTGAAATACTTTAGTAGTCCAATAGACAAGAAGGTTTTCCATTTTTCTGTGTGGTCTCTCAGGCACCCCTTTGCCTGCTACACAAAACATCAGTGTGGAAAGAGGTGAGAGAAGAGTGGAAGCTGAAGAGCTGATGTTACTGAGCTTGTTTACCACAGTGAGCAATCCATTTGACACGTTTGGTGCTTGTTTATGGAGATGCAATGTGTGGGATGAGAAACTGTGACTGTCTGATGTTTAAAACATGACTGAATGCTTGATCTCTGACATTCTTAGTGTTTATGTTGACAGCCAGCGTATAGAGGGAAGTCTCAGGCATTGCCTTGTAGCACAGCCTCCTCTCGGATAGCAGAATCACTTACGAGGCTTTTACCAGCTCTTTTCTTGGACAGCAAAGATGGGCTGTCATTTTTTGCAGTCTTTTATTATCCCAAATGGTGGTGAGATAATTTTCAGTCAGTGTGCTCCTGCTGTTTTTTATTTTTTTTTTTGTTGGCTGGATTGCACCCTTTGAAGAGAAGATGTTCTGAAAAGGCTGTAAGAAAGTAAAAATGTGGCAGAGTTTTTCTTCCCAGTAACCTGAATATAGTAAAAAACAAAGCACTTTTGAGTTAAGGTACAAACCCCCACTGTTTGCCTATCTGCTTCCTCTGTCCTTCCCAAGCTGGGTGTTCATGTTTGCACTGACAATGGCTGGTTTTCAAACAGTCACTGAAGAAGTTGTGCTGCACAGAAGTGTCAGCCTTGGAGAAACTCACAGTGTGAGCAGAGTCCTGTGCCAGTGTGTCTGAAGAGTTCTTGTGTGTGCACAGATCACCTTATTTTATATAAGGCAGGAGTCCTGTAATATGTAGTGCTACAGGTATCAAAACTTTGATCAGCTTTTGTGTTAGCTTTGTTGTGATCTGTGATGATGTAGCCTGTCATTTAATTTCCATCATCATTATAAATGGAATGTGATTTTTGTGCTGTTTACTTAGGCTAATAATGCATCATTGTGCTGATAATGATTAAATAAGTTCATGTCTAGGCAGTGCAGAATGAAGTCCTAGAGCAGTAGTGCGTTATACTGCATACAGCTATCTGGAAAACAGCTTAGGTATCTGCTCTAAAAGTTGTAATGATATGAATATATTCAGAACTGAATTGATATTGATAGCTATTGTTCAGCAATCCATTATATTACAATCTCTTTATGACATGGATCATATTTTGTGTTATGAGTGCATTTTTAGAGTTCTATAAACTTTTTCCTTGCTTATGTCATTAATAACCACGACAGTAATGAACATGTAAGGTTTCTGGATATAATAGAACTCCAGTCAAAAAGTACCGAGTTTCAAGGAGACAGGAAAAAACATCCAGTGGGAGCCTATTTTCAGAACTGTCTTGCTTCTCTAGAAATGAGCAATTTGCTGGTTTGAAATTGCAGTTGGTGTTGAAGAGAAAATGCATTTAGGGAAATATGTTTTTTATTACAAGTGGCTTTGCATATGGGAAATTGGAAAATATTGTTTTCAGTGATTTCTCACAGTAAATCTAAATGTTGTGGGGAGAAAACCAGATGAGCTATCAGTTTGGCATTTCTGCAGCAAATCTAAAGGGAAAGTTCGAGTCACCAACACAACTGTGGAGCTTACCAAAGCCCAAAGGGTGATTAAAGCATTTCAGCAGATATGCTCTCAGTCCCATTATGCTTAGGTATATCTTCTAGTTAGCTCTACAGATAACGCTCCAGGAGGGTGATGTGCATGGGGGGTGTGTCTGCAGCTGGGAAGATATCTTGGGAGAAGCAGAATATATCAGGATATGTGACCAACTTCAGTGACATGTATAGGACTGCTGAATTAATAATCATAATGAAGTTAATGAATTCGGTCTTTGTGTCCCCCTGGGTAGTGCTCTAATAATAGATTTTAAGGGCTGGCTCCTGCTTTGGTCAATGCAGAGAATTTATGGTTTTACTTTTAAATGCATCAGTAAGGATTGAGGTTCTGTAGCGCTTACTCCTGTCCAGAAGAGAGAAGTTGCTGCTGCTTTAAATATAAATGAATAAATGTGCTGTGTGTTGCAGCTTTCTGTTGCTCTGCTGGCTGAACTTGGTCTGTTTCTTACCTCTTAATCGTTACAGACAGTCAAGTCTCTGTTCATCTGTGGGTGAAGGTAAGAAGTGCAAGATGTGGATGGATGTAGAAATCGTCTTCTAAAGATCAGTTTGTGTCCATAGCCATTGCTAGCTCAGATAAAATGCTGTTGTAGAAGCAGCACACCAGCATTCCCCTACTAAAAGGTATTATGGGGCTCAGTCATTGGGATGTGTATATCTTATTCTTCAAATGGAAATTACAAGTCTAGAATTTACTTATTTTTTCTTATTTATACAAAATTTATTCAGAAATTCAAGTATAGCTTAGACTCAACAGTGGATGGGATGGTGTGTGGACATCTGCATCCATATTGAGAGTTCCCACCCTGTGAGTAGGTTGATGTGTTCAGTCTGTTGGAGGATAATGCCATTGGATGTAATTTTGAATAATTATAAGTATTACTCTCTTTACTTCACTGGAAATTTCAGATTTAGAATGGAGACGGTGAGAATCCTGAGCTTCTTGAAGCTTAACTTTTGTCTATTCCCTGTGGGTCTGGAGAGTATTACAGAGGAAGAAGTATGGGAATGTCTGCTCTTTGCTTCATTAGCTGTATTCAAACTATAGCAGCTGTGAAATGAGAAGGGTAGGTAGGATTCCAGTTGGGTGAACAGACTTTGATTACTTCCCTTAATAGTACTGAAAGCTGTGTGATTCCACGTCCAGCTCTGAGATTAGGGAAATGTAAACATAACGTGTGATGACCAAATCCTATCAGCCTCACGTGGAAAAAAGTGGCATCAGAACTGCAGGCCTCCTGCTGAGGAGAACATGTTCAACAGGAGAACTTGGCCCGTGATTCACTTGGTAAGGCCTTCATTAGCTAGAAAATCCCAGTGTATCCTAAACGTGACAAGCAGAAACGTGAGTGTAGCCTGTGCATACAGAGTCAGACTCAGGGGAATTCCTGGGTAAATGGCTCTGGGATGCTTTTACAATTTTGTTCCACTTTTGAAATTTTCCTGACATTTCCTGAAATACTTAGCAATCAGAAGCAATGATAACAGTGACAACAATAATAGTACTAATGATGTTTAATTTTGACTAACCATGGAAAAGGACACAATAATAATGGTGTTACCATTGCAATTAGAGTACCCTGATGGTTACAGTTTGGCTTGTATATATAATGATGCGTTCACTGTAAAAGGCAGCCTTTTTTCTTATGGTAAGGACTTAAATTTCAATTCTCATTCCTTACTTGAGCTTAATTACCTTTCACATTTTCTTTCCTTGCGAAGGGAGACAGAATCAGAATTCAGAAATGAAATTTTAAGGCATGTTAATTGGTAACATCTCAGACTTTGGAAGGAGGCATATGGTCACTTTTTGTTAAAATGGTAAATGAATAGGTTATATGGGAGTTGGAAGTCCAGTTGGGAAACTGAGAGGGAGACACTATATAATTTTGCTTGGCAGCAGAGACTTGGAAGCTTCTTGCAGATGCTGTAGCAGAGCTCAAACATGACCGTGTGTAAGAAAGGGAGTGGTAACTGTTTATTAGTAAGACCTTGAATGTCCCTTCTGCTATTCATGCAGGCACTGATATTATTTACATCTCTATAACCATATTTCAGGGCTGTGCCAAGATTTTAAGTTTCCCCCCTCCAGCTAATTGATTATCTGATGTGAGCTCCTTTGACTTGGCAGTATCACATTTACACAGGGTGAGGTACAGGGGCAGCTGGCATGCTCATTTCTAATTTCAATGTTTGGCAGCTTCCGCTATCAGCACAAGGCACACTGAAATACTTGGCACTTCACCCAAAAGTAATGAAGTCTTTCACTTAACCCAGTGTGAGGGTAAACAGGATGTTAGCCAGAGTTGCTTTGGTGTCAGATATCAGATAAAGGGTAAAACACACAGTAATTTATGGGCCAAACTAAAAGTTCCTCTTTTATTATTTAATTTTCTGTTCACATTATTATTAATCCATTTCTATGTTTCCTTTGCACTGAAGTTGTATATTATTATCTGTATAGGAGTACAAAAATACTGAAGTATTTCTTTGATATAAAGCTAATTTCTTCTTTCACTTGACAAATTGAGATGATACACATTTTCCCTCATAGTACACATGCTGTAGCTTCAGAATTCTTGCCTAAGCTTGTGTTTCTCGACTGTTACTTCTGTAGACCCATGCCAAATTTATTCTACATGAAATGCAAATGTAAAACTAAATTATGAGAGGAAGAATTATGGAAAGAATGGATACATGTAATGGCACAGAACAGAATATGGGTTTATCAATTAATTAAATATTTACCAGTACTAATAAAAATGATTAAGAAAATACTGGCAGAGATTATACTTAAAAATACTTTGTAATGTAATTGTCTTGTTGAAGACAGAAGGTATAATTGGTCTAATATGCACTTCCAAGAATTTGGTAAGGACCTGGGATATTGCTAATTTAGCTGTAGAAGATGCAGTTAATTCAGGAAATGAATATAACAAAGTACACAGGAAGATAAAATTTTACAAAGATATGCATTATAAACAGGATTCTACTGTTTTCATTCTGTCCTTAGTGAAATTTTATTTGATACTTTAATGAAAAAATTAGGTCAGAAATACAAGTTTCTACCTATAAGGAGGAAAAAAATAAATATTGTCAATCTAAAGACAATCAGAAAACCATATATAGAAGAATTGAATGACCATCAGCACTAGAAAAATAGGATAGAGATAAAGCAATATATTTCAAAGTGAAAAGTCATGCATTTGGGGACTAACAGTTGTCATAATTTCAACTGTAAGCAGGTGGCATCCCTTAGAAAGGAGAAGAACTTGAGTTTTATTCAGTGAAGGGCTGAGCCTTCAATGTGGCATCTCTGTATTTAAAAAGAAAAAAAAAAAAGAAAAAAAAAAAAAAAGAAAATCACTACCCCCCAAAAAAGAAACACCAAAAACACCCCCAAAATAATAAAAATCTTGAGAGAATACCAGTGCCATTGTGCAGGGTGTTGCCGAAGCCTTATCTGAAGTATTATATCACCATGTTCAAAAAGGTGTATTCGTGCTGGAGCAGTAGCATACAAATCACTCAAATCACTGTAGAGAAGAGAGCTTCTCTTATGAGAGGCTATAGGAACTGATTTCTTTGGCCTTGCAAAGTGAATATGAAGAAAAATGCTTCCTGCCTGTAAATGAATTGAACAGGGCTATTCACCAGGGAAGAAAAAGATATTTAAGCTCAGGGATAATGTTGGCACAGGAACAAGGAGGTATAAACTGTTTACAAATGAACTGAAGCAAGAGACTAGGAATCTGTCAGTTCAAAGTAAGAGTTTCTACATGATCCTTCAGTAGAAATAAGACAAGGAAAAATGGACTAACTGGACTAGGTAGGTAGATCTCCTTATGGCAAGATTCTTGGGAGCCTGGGGAAATTGTATGTGCTTGACAAAAAGGCATACTGAGCCCAATGAGTTCTTTGAAGTGCCATATTTTTCCTGTGAAAGTTCAGGTATCTGTGATCAAGCATAGCTTGATTTCTATGGTAAGTCTAAATAGATAAATCCCAGTCCTCCCGTGTCTGGGATAATAGCTGATAAACAAAACAAACAAACAAAGACTTCTTAGGTTTCCATCTGCTTTCAGTGTCAAATGCTTTCTTTGTCTCTGGCCTTTGTACAGTGTCTACTTTTACATGGCCTGCAGCCAGATCTCCTTAGTGTGTGATTCTGTGACCTTGCAAAGTTAGCTTGGTACTATACATCTGGGAGGTTTCCAGGAAAAACCTAGTTTTTGGTAGGGTATATGGGCACTTCAGTAGGTGGCACTCTTCACTTCGGGTCTTGCCCTAAATCTGATTTTTCCTCAGAAATGAGGAGTTTGCAGTTTTGCCTGTGGCCTTCGCTGTCTTCTGTTTGTCAAGTGTTGTTTGATCTCCCTGAACTTGTCTCACTGTATTCTTTCTATTCTCTGAGTTTTTCTTCAGTGAAATGTTTGGAGTAAAATCATTTTAATACAGGAATTAGACCAGAAAAGGACTCAATAGGTGGGACATAATCAAATTCCTCTTGCACAAGGGTTCGTCTTGCAATAGCTCAATGATTTCTGTTAAATTGTTCCAGATGGATTTGGGTAGAGCTGAACTGTAGTTGTCATTACTCATTGAAAGTATTTTGTATGCTGTCTGGGCCACTGTGAGTGGTGCCACAGTGTTCAACCCCTGGTATACCTAAATCTTCGTGTTGGTGGTCTGTAAAGGAGCCAGCCGTGTTTATCTGACGTTCTCCTTACATATGGGGTCTTGGTCTAATGTAACTGAACAGGAAGGAAAGTTTGTAGCTAAGCTGCCTTTAGAGCTCCCCAAACACACTGGCTCGACTACACCACTTCCTCAAGCGCTAATGTTCTGGGTCATGGTTTTTCAGTTCACCTCTTCAGGAAATGTAGTAAGTAAGAAATATGACTTTCAAAAAACCCCAGAAAAATCCCACAGAATTTTGCTGAAATCTAAACAAATCTTGTCCTATCAAAAGAAAACAGATGCATGCCTCAGTTTCTTCACTGTGTATTTCTTGAGGTTGGGCCTTAATTGAAATTCCTGATCCCTTTCTTGACTCTCACGAACCCAAATATTATGTTTATCTCTCTTAATCATTGGTGATCTCCCTCTGTTTTGGCCCTCTATTAAAGGTGCTTTCCCCTGAAATAGGAGAGGAGGGGTAAAAAAAAGGAAAAGAAAAAAAATGTGGCTTTTTTTGACTCTCTTGTTATCTTTGACTTTTAAAGAAATTAATGTCTTAACTATGTTGCCTCTCTTATGTTTTAATGGTATTCTAAATCTCATTAGCTGCCAATATGTAATAATAATGAAATAAGATTTCATTCATGAAATCTTATTTCATTATTATTACATATTGGCAGCTAATGAGATTTAGAATAAGGTTATGGGGATACTTAGTCCCTTTTCTGTTTTGAGTATAGTTTAATTAATAAGTTAAACTGTCTCTTGTGTTTTTCTAAACTGTTCTTCAGGTCACAGTCAGTGATAAGATCCCCTTAAGCCTTCCATTGCATGTTCAATCCTGAGTGTCCAGTAAATTGTCTAATATGTTGGTGTAGATGAAATAGCCGTGTTTCCCAAGATCATCAGTCTTTATTTTCTCTTCTACATGTCTGCTTGGTGTTTTCTGTGTATTGCCAAGCAGTTTTCCTAAAGGTGAGAGCATGAACCGGGCTTCATTGTGTGAAAGAGGAGACTCTGCACTGATGACAGCTGCTGCTAAAGTAGTACTTCCATTACTCTGTAACCTCTCAAGAGTGGTTATTTATCTTGTTTAGAAGATCTTACTTCAGTGAGTATCTGACCTGAAATAATTGTACCTTCTGACATGGTTCTAACTATTTTTGGAGGTCTGTGCCTTCAAGAGTGCCTGTCATTACGTTAGACTTTGCTTTGAAAGCCTTCATTTTCTCTCTTGCTGGCTTTGCCTGTGTCTGGTCAGTTATATTGTAACTTCTTTCATCTTCATATCATTAATTTTATGATAGGATTAGGTTGATGACACGAGGGGTCAAAATTCTTTAATCTTCTCCCCTCCCCTCAAGCTTTATTTTTAGAAAAGTTTCTCAGATATCTGTGCACTCTCACTATTGATAAAAGCAACACAAAGTGTGTTGATTGCTGTGTGGGTACAAATTTTGCCATGGCAGTGGAAGTTTCTCCTTGATGTGCCTTTTACTGTAACACAGTAAAAGTGGAATTTAGGCTGTATCCTTGTAGCCATCAACTTCCATACAGAGATTTGTATTGCAGCTCTCTTGTGACTGATAGCTATTGTAGCATGCACTGAAAACATGCTGACCTTTAGCAATTCCCCCTCTGACAGAACAAAGGGGATGTCTGTTAACTCCAGCCTGCTTAAATTCTGCATTTGCTTTTAAGCTGTTTCTGTGTATAAGTGCAGATTTAAAAGCTTAAAACACATTTTTAAGAACTGACAAAAAAAGAACTGAGTTTCTAGGACGAGAATATCTACAGAGCATCTGCATTTTTTAATCCTTCTGTGGCAATATTCATGTATTAACATGGTTACATGAGCAGTCTCTACTTTAATGCTGTCAAAATGTTTTGACTCTCATCACTTTGATTTGTGCATTGAAAAGATATGCTTGCTGAAAAGAGTAGGTGTAGTGTCCTTTGCAAATGTTTACCCAGATCCTTTAGAAGTAAACAGGCAACTCCCCAAATGTACGATGTGACCATCTTCACACCCTCCTTAGATGACAATTTATAATTCTTGCCTTTCTAAACTCCTTTTGCACTTCACAGAACTTGAATCTGTCTTTAGTCCTGTATCTGTCTTCAGATTTTGTATCTTCTCTTTGTGATGTAATCTTCCTGGAGCACTGAATTATAGCTAGAGTTTCCTTCAAATCCTGCAGAATATCACTGGAATCTCTCTTGCTGGACTGTGCTTTTCAGTAGATTGACATGTAATCAGGTAGGTTGGAGGTTTTTTAAGCCCATTTTCTTGCAGAGCTAAAGGTGTCTTAGTAGTTGTGATTCACTTGGAAGAGAAGTTAAAATCACTTATCTTTATCACTTGTTTTCTACATTAAAGTTTATCTGGTTGCAATCTCAGTTTTCAGGCTGAATTTTACTTTCATTTGATGTTATAGGTATCTGAAGGAGTTTGAGTGGCTTTTAAATTGGCTTTAAATAGACATGACTAAATTCTGGCTGCAAATTAGAAAAAACTTTCTTGTCCATTAAATCTAAGGTCTTCAGTGCTCTTCTGATTAGACTGTTTGCATAAGAAATCCCACAGAGTTTTGAAATGGAGTTTGTTAGGTATTAGTGCTGACGGTTCAGCACTGGGCTTGATGACCTGAGAGTGCTCTCGTTTTTCTGTGTTCCTAAATGCATCCTGTTGTTGCCTGAAAGTACAAGTTGACCTAGTTATTAGAGTAAACTGTTAACTGGAAAGGATGGAGTAATTCCATTTCCCAGGTTTTAATTGTGTGTCTGAAGTGTGTGGGGAGCTGTGCTGGCTTACTTACTGAAGAGATTTTCTGAGTGTTTTGTAAATGACAAGGAAGTTGTGCACACCTTCACAACTGCAGTAAAACAACTGGAAGCAGACTTAGAAAGGAAGTAGAACTCAACACGTGGAAACATGGAATATTCTTTTAAAAAGCCTGAATAAGTAGCAAAATGTTCTTGCATTAATTTTGTATGGAAACAAAATGCTATTGGAGATAGTAAGTAAATATATTGAATATAGCTATATATATAGCAGTAATAAATAGCTGTTCCCTGGAGGATTTAAAATATGCAGGGAAATCTGGCAGTAGTGCTTTATGGTTTGTCTGATTCAAAGGTGGGAAGAGGTAGAAGTTACCTTTGCCAAGGGCTGTAAATCTACATTTTAACCATGCAGGCTTGTTAGTACTCTGGAGATAAAATGACTCTTTTGGCACTTTCTATATCACGTCATGTGGGTAGAAAAAGAATTTTCCTAAAATTTCATCACAAGACTGGATGGATGCCCTTAGAAGATTTAGCTGTCTAGCAATTATGTCCTGGAATATTGGCTAGAAGCATGCTTTCAGTAGGCATCAAGTTGCATTTATCTGTTCCCACACATGGAATCTGCTCCTGCACAATGGAAGATTTTTTTAGATAAATTAGAAATAGTTTCTAGAAGTAACTTCTTTGTGCAGATGTACACATAGTTGTGTTGACATATTCACTTAGGCTGCTTTCAGACTCATAGAAACGTCATAGTTAATAAACTTTAAATAGTATGTGAATAATGAATACAGATTTGCTAGGGAATAACTGTGTGTCGATAATTGTCAGCTATTAGATGTGTAGCACAGTGCACAAATGTTTGCTCGACAGGGGTGTGAATAATCAGGTGGCATTTAATGAAGGAATTAGACGAATGATTCATCATGCTAACAACACAGGAATAGACTGGCAATTTTTTATATTTTAATAACTTGTTGATATATTAAGTAGTAGTTCATATTACAGGACAAAGAAATCAAATCTAGAATCAAAATTTGTCTTCAAACTTCATCATTACATTGTAGGTTTTGAAAGGTGATTCAGATTAATCAGGTTCGTGCCTAAACTGTTCTTAGTTTAGTACCAAAAAATAAAAACCTCATAGTTTTATTAATCTGTTCTGGTTTTACTATTATTTTGACTATGTTTAGATATACTGTTTGGTGGGAGGAATGTACTCCACAGAAAAAATAATTTCACATCCTCTTTCTTCCTTAACCTTTTTCTGTGTTTAGTATGGGAGAGCTGTCTAGTAGTTTTGTTTTATACATATGCTTCTCAAACCCAAGATATATGCAGCAACTTCCCCTTCTGTGTGAGTGGAATGCTGTGGGACTGTAAATTGTATAAAGGTATCCCCTGTAACTCACTGAAGGAAGCTTAACTTGCTGGAGTTGATGGCACTTCAGTCAGTTGCTTATAATAAGTAAGTGTGGGTGTGTATTCTTCCAGAAGACATGTATTTACTGTACATATGGTATCTATAGAGCGCATAATTTTGGGTAAATCAGATTTCTCCCTTCAGAGTAAACTTTTGGATGACAGCCAAGGTGTACAGTCATCTCTATGTTGCTGGTTTAACCTTGTTAAAGGGAAGGGGAAAGCTGCCTGCCTGTACTGCTGTCAGTTTTCCTCTGCTGTCATGTACGGATGCCGGGATCTCCAAGTCCAACTTCATGTCTTGTTGATCCAGTATATGTACAGCATGGGTTCTGTCTGCAGTGCACATTAGTTTATCTTGCCATGTGTACTTCACTGCCAGAGTGGTACCCTCAGCTAGTTTTGAATAGATGACTCTTCTGTACCATCTACTTTGAGTGGGAGTGAGTATACACCAAGAAGGTGGAGGAATTGGCTGTAAAGATGGGCACCAGTCCCCCTGCCCCCCAAGCTTAATAATAAAAAGAATATGGACCAAAGCCAAGTATATTTTGTACCAGAATCACTTCCTCTGCAGAATACAGTTAAATGAAAAACATCTGGAGTAGCTTGTTGAGTTGATTTTGTTCTGTGCTTTGTCCTGGTAATGTATTTGTTTTCAGAATTGAGCATTCTGCATGTTTCTTGGTGGATGCTAGTAGGCTTGGAAATATCGCAGCATGTGGAACCCAGTAAAACATGAATTCCATTTGTTTTCCTTGGCTTCTGTGTGTCATGATGTGTTCAAGATGATAGGGCCTGGAAAATTGTAAATTTTAGCTAGGTCTCAAGTATGAATCCTGAGCCTTGTCTTCATGTTGCAGAGGAAGTCTGGTAGTTGGAGGAAGGCTGTTCGCTCTGTTCCTGAGGGTGTACTGTGCAGCCTATGTTTTGTTTACATTAGAGGTATGCTGACAAAGCTTCTGGCTCTAATATTGGACTTAATAGTTTTGTTTGGGTTCACAGCTGTGTCTCAGTGGCCTTTCACTCTGCCTGCCTGCAGCTCTTCACAGAATTATATACTGCAGCAGCAAATCCAACTCCAGTAATGCTGCTGAGGCTGGGATTCTGGCATATTTCTGTGTTGAACACAGAGTTTGCCAGGCAGGTTGAAAAGATGGAGATAAGTGGATGGGCATCTGTGTACTTTCATTGTTTTGTTACCATTTAAGGAGCTGTGAGCTGAAATGAGCCTTATGACTGTTTTTCCTTCAGCTTTGTTCTTGAGAAATTAGAGTTGGGGAGGGTGAAGATGGGGTTCCTTTACCTTATTCAGCTAAGATATGTGGTTCAGAAAAACAAAAAAAATGAAGAAAAAATGAAATTTAAGATCTTAGAAGGTGAAGTTTTCATAATGAATATGGAATAGAAACCCCTGAAATACGAGACTTCACATCTTAAAAGATAGGTTAAAAATTCAAACACTAGTTGCTTAATAACTGTAGTTTTAAGAAAGGCTGCAGTAGTAAGGGATTGTGTTCTTATTGCTGCCATGGAACCAAATCTATATCCTGTGTAGTGCGGAGAGCTGCTCTTCAGAACATTGCTTGTGCAAAGCATGGCATCTGTGGGGATTTCTTTGAAAGGCAGGGTTTTAAAAAGATAGGCTAATGTCAGAGAGATAAGGAAAATTGCTGTAGAGAGGGGACTTCTTGGCTTTTTAGGTACTGATATACATATTGGCTTCCTCCAAATTTTATTTGAACAAAGAACAGTTCATGAGGGATTTCTATGTCACTTTTCTCTTTAGTAGCATTTTATTTAGCAAAGTACTTCTAAGTAGGGTAAAAATGTTGGTCCATCAGCCTTTTCTGTGAGTCACTTGATACTACTTGAATATGAACACTCAGTGGTCTAGTCAGCAGGTCAGGTAAAAGCACAGATTTTTCAATCTACTTTTGTGGACCTCAGTGCAACGCTGACTGAGGTCACAAGTGAGGTATTCAAGTCCATATCCTTCACTGGTGATCACAAGTCACTACTTACAGTTCCCTGTTTTGGAGTGTATAGGATTTCCCAACATCCAAGTAGATAGGAATTTGATATTATAGGGAAAAAGGCAGTGGTGTTGTCAGTGAAACTACACTATGAATAGCTTTCACTTAATCAGCTCTTCGTTTCCATCTACTGCTCTGATTCCTGGAACTTTGAGTAAGGTATTTCAGCCATCTCATCCTGATTGATTGGCTGTTTGGGGTAGCCTTTCTATGTTGTTCACAAAGGAAAAACAGATTTAGAGTTCGGGCACTGGAGGAACTTTAGACTCTGCTTGTTAATTTTTGAGTACTTGGTCTCTTTAGAACAGCAGCTGATTTCTCTTCTCTCTGTTTCTTGTTGGGTGATAAATAAAATCTGTTTGAGGGACAGAGAGAGAGAGCATGAAGATAAACAACCTTGGCTGTTGAAGTTCAGCGCCCAAATCTGATAACTGGGATACTCTTCTGAGTTTCCGTCACGGTGTTCGTCCTGCCACCCTACAAGGTCATGTGTATAACTGGGTGTTGCAGTGAACTTTGGTCTAAATCTGCTCTGGTCACGTCAAGAGTAATCTGAAACGTGACTTCTGGTCATCCTGGCAAGTCTGTCAACCTACTGTGAGATGGGGCTCTTCAGCACTTCTCCAGGTTTCATTGCCACACTGCTACACAACACAGGGTAGTTGAAGTTTGGGTTACCTGTGTGATGGCTGCTGTCTCTGCAGACAGTTGAATAAGCCCAGTACCACAGTTCTTCAGCTGTGTGTTGCAAACAGAAGGGTTTGGCTGGCTGATTATAAATGGTGGACAGTAGGGCAGTGACACAGGTCCTTCTTGCTCCCTCGTGCAAATGACGTTGATTCTGACCTTCTGCATCACGAAGAGTCTGCCTGCCCTCAACACTGTCACCTTCTCCACCCCTGCTTGGGTACAACCCTCATTCTTTATTGTCCACAGGCTCTACTAAAGCATACTGAATGTAGGTTGTACAAAAGCCCTGTGAGTCCTGCAATGCCTTAGAGATCTATTTTTCTCCCCTGCTGTAGCTGCATTAGCTGCGGTTACCACTTATAGATGATTGTGATGCAAAGATATCACTACATTTCAATGGCCACTCAGCTAGCATTACTTGGAAAAACCCCAGTGCTGAAGTGAGATGGCACCAGTCTGTACCAAGTGTGGATTTGGCTGCTATGCTCACCCTGGCTTTGAGCTGGAAGCTGTATGAAGTGTGTTCTTTCCAGATGGCAAAGTGTAGCATTTCTCCATATCATTAAGCTTAGTAGGTCTAGTGGGTAGAGCTCTGTTTACAATAGCTGCAAATTTATGTGGAGGAGATGGGTTCAAAAGGTCTGCAAATATCGAAGTAGAGCTTGAGTAATGGCCCCTCATGGTTTTCCTGTGTAATGGCACTGTGTTTTTCCAGGCGTTTAGACTATGGGGAAAAACAGAAGTCAGGCTTCCATTCAGATGATGTTTTAAAATTTCTTTCAAGCATTAATTTTGAGTCTTTTCAGCAAAAATGAGTTATTTTTCAGAAGCTTAGATTTTGGAAAATGCTTGAATAAGATGTACTGTAGAAATAAAAGTTCAAAATGTAATATTAATAAAGTATACCTTATTTCTTAGACTTACATAAACATTTATCTACTTCCTTGAAATTTTTTATGCCAACTTTTTGTTCCTCAAGGAGCCTGTCTTAATGTGACTAGAGGTTAATATCATACTGTCTTATCAAGCTTCAGTAGTTACCTGCTTTGACAACTAATGCAGCAGCTCGCCCCAGTTTGGATGGGTGCTTAATCACACTGCTAACCATAAATCCATAGTAAATCCCACTGCTGTTACTGGGGTTTGTACCACTTGTGGACCTCACCTTATATTATTTGGAGTTACCAAGTTCTTGTACTTCTCCATATCTTTTTTGGAGATTGGGTATTGCCTCTTCAGACTGCACATTACTGTTTTGGCATGAGGAGTTTCATAAAAGCACAAGATATTAAGCAAAAGATGAATATTCTGAAGGAGGAAGACTTTTTTTTTTCTCCCTTGTAGTACTGTAATGTTTCCTGTAATGAATCTGCTTACCTTGCTGTAAAAGAAATGAAATGTGCTGTGCCTTGCAACTTATTTTTGGCACAGGCACAGTTATGGGCACTGGCCACACACTGACATGTGAATTGGCATTCTGGCACCCTTTGGCTGTTTTTGCAGCTGCAGTGAGACCTAAACTTTATCCCAGAAGAGGCAGTTACACCCACTGGATTTGTAAGGGAGCCCTGTTGCATGTTTGCAGACAGATGGAAGTTTCCCTCCTCCATGTAGCTTCAAGGTAGGAGTAACAGACAGGAGGGCAAGCCATTAGAGCAGTATCATAGAACCTGCTGAGTTGGAAGGGACCCATCAGGACCATTAAGTCCAACTCCTGGTCCTGCATGGGATACCCCAAGTGCCCGAGGGCACTGTCCAAATGCTTCTTGAACTCTGTCAGGCTTGGTGATATACTGGGGAGCCTGTTCCAGTGCACAGCTGCCCTCTGGGTGAAAAAAAACCCCTTTTCCTGGTATCTGACCTAAACTTTCCCTGAGTCAGCTTCATGCTGTTTCCTTGAGTCCTATCACTGGTCACAAGAATGAAGAGATCAGTGTCTGCCACTCCTTTTCCCCTCACAAAGAAGCTGTAGACAGCTCTGATGTCTCCCATCAGCATCCTCTTCTCCAGGCTGAACAGACCAAGTGATCTCAGGCACTCCTCATATGGCTTCGAAGCCCTTAAGACCTTTAACCATCCTCGTGTCTCTCCTTTGGACACTTTCTAATAGTTTAGTATATTTTTTAGACTGTGGTGCCCAAAACTGCATAGAGGATTTGAGGTTCCCATCTATAGATGTACTCATCTATACATCCAGGGCTGCCTTGTCCCATGTTGCAGAGTCCAGGACTTGACCTTGTTAAACTTCAAACTGTTGGTGATTGCCCATCTCTCTAATTTGTTGAGGTCTCTCTGCAGGGCCTCTTTGCCCTTGAGTTGTGCCTGGTTAATGTTTGCAACAGAATGCTGTTCTAACTACCCTAACTCTGACTTTAGTATTTTGGGCAGGCTGGTGGAACATTTTCAAAAATTCAGAGGTCTAACTGGTTGTTGCACCCCTCGATGCTGTCTAGATAAGGCAATCAACTTTAAGCTCTCAAAATACTTGCCCCTAAGAGTATACACAATTCAGTATTAAAGGAGGGTAGAAATTTGCCTTTTAGCTTGTGGCTTAGGGGTGACTAAAGTCTCATTATGGTAAACAAAGAAAACAAAAAAAAGCCCATGTTCAGCACTGACTTTGTGGTGCATTTCAGCTGTTCTTCATATAGCTCAATACCTTTAACAGATACTTGCTTGCAAAAGGGCTGGACAATGTAGAAATGTGCCTCTCATACTTGCATACTGTAAGCATGTGCCTAGTTGGAGACTGTGGTGAAAGGATCTCCTTACCCAGAAGTCATACCTACAAGCATCTCTGCTTTGGGAAGTCATCTTGTAATGAATGTGGAATCTGCATTTGACATAGTGAAGGATGGCCATGAAGTTGCTACATGCTGATCCCACTGAGCTTTCCAAGTAAATCTAGTTTTTCCCCAAAGCTTTGGCATTGAAGCCTGTTCAGCCTGTGCTTTAAGCAGTCATGACTGCTTTTAGTTATGAAAATGCCAGTACTACGCTTGTATGCAAGACACCAAGGGACCGTGCAGGAGAATTATTTTCTGCTTGGCTCTCTAGCACCTCATTAGAATGGGTTTGTGGTCCTCAGACTACATGACAGTACATCCATTTTATTCCAGTGCCAAAAAAGAAGAGAAAAAACTCTAGGCTATCTTACTGATAAGCTTCTGAAAGCACTACCTGACTTTCACAGAAAAGTATTCAATTTCAACAAGTATTCTGGACCTGTTAGTAAAATTTCCAAATAAAACCAGACATTCTTAAACCAAAATAAAAAGCATTACTGACTTAATAATTAGTTCACTATCATCCTACAAGCAATATCCCTTGAAGTCTTTCTACTGGAACTGATGCATTTACTTGGTGACAGGACCACAGAAGCCAAGGAAAGCACAGTTTGCCCTTTCTGGGGTGTGTTTGAAAAAGGAGGGACGGGAAACAGGGTAACTTGGCTGCTGCAGAGGTAACATGCATAATCCTTGCAGTTTTGCCATGGTTTGGTTATGGTATTTCTGGAAGAGATCATTGCAGGTCCCCTTTAGAAGACTGATTATTTTGCCACCTTTATTCTTAAAAAGCTATTTTTCTGTTTTTTTTCATAAAGACCTGAAAAAGCAGCTTCTGCTGTGTCTTCTGTTCATAAAAAGATACATGGAACAACTGTTTTCTATTGACTCTGTAACCTGTATGATTTTAAGAGAAGGTACCATCACTGGAGCAAAATCCAGGCAGCACACTAGGCATAATGTTGATGCAGAATTTTTTGGCGTCTAACCCCTCTTTTCTCTCTCTTGTTCCTCTGATGATGTAATGGTGAGGGCACAGCAAGTTTGGCAACTGAGAAAATAGGGGTCCTGTACGAGGCCTCCCATATCTTTTAGACACAAGGTCACTTCTGAAATGGGAATAGGGTCCAAGAAAGCAAATGGAGAGGTAGGAAAACTTGGCCTCACTGATTAGTTGGAAAGTGAGAACTGAAAACTCAGGGGAAGGGCCCACAACTTTCTTGCCCAAGTTTTTACAGGAATATGAGAATGCTGGTTTTGTTGGTCTTTCTTGGCATCTTTGTAGCAGCAATCTTCTCTTCCTCTGTTTTCCCTTAGCACAAAAAAAAAAAAAATCTGGCTTGATATTAGGATAAAATTCTTAATTTATGAACACTCACTAATTTGTCAGAAAGTTTGAAAGCTTTTTTCATTTCCTTCTAAATAGCTTGTGCATTTCCTTATCTCTGCAATGGAACTCTCATGCTGAAATAGCCAGACACACAAATTGAGTCAGAAAATTAAGTGAAGCCTACTTTTGCTTTTCTTTCATAAAAAGGAGGTGATTTTAATATAGAACATGACCAACTCCATCTAAGCAAAGGAAGGGCAAGGGAGTCTGTAGCCTCTGTAAATAGCTCAGAACTGCTGGTAGGCTCTCCAAAGATAGCTGGTGGAGCAGAGGTTAGCACCTAACGTGCAAGATAAGATTCTGAAATCTCAAAATCCTAGTAAAAGCAACAATCCAACATTCTATCTTAAATGTGACCCTTGCACTGATATACTTGCACCTTTGCTAATGTGATGGAAGAAGAGGAGGAGAAATATATGTAACTGTCAGGATTTTTTTTAAAGTTGTTTTTAAGTTTTCAGTAGATACGGCACCTATATAGCAGGTCAAGTCTTGTAACAGATTACCAGAGACTGATACCAAAAGGGGTCGTAATATGAAGGGAGTACATGAAAGTTTTAAATGGAATTTAGTTTCTAAAGTCCCAAGAAGATGTAGCAAATATTTGGGATAGTGACAATCTGTCAGCAGTCTTGGGTACCCATGGTATAACCAGGATGAGACCAGCCTGTGTTGTTTAACAGAAGAGGGCTTTGAAATCTGCAGTTCTGGTTGGAGCTGTCCAAACACATGTGGTGTGTGGTGCAGGTGGGGCCAGTCATGGCCATGGAAAGCAGTCTCTGAGGTGGTGCAAAATGGTTTTTTGCCTTTTTGGAGGAATTTCCAAATAGCTGTCCAGCCCATGAAGCTGTTAGGGTACAGATGGTGACTGCTGCCTTTGGGGTCACAGCGTAGCAAGTGCAATGTTCACTTGGAGTGGACAGAAAATGCTAACAGGGTATGAGGAATGACAAGCATATGCTTGCAAGAGGGTGGCAGAATATGTCCCTCATTTGTCAAAGAATAAATTTTTTCTTGTAAATTAAATAAATCTCTAATGGTAGAAAAAGTTAATCATGCTGCAACATATCTGAAAAAAAGTCCAATTATCAAAATTAAGACAAAACCTCCTGGAACAAAGGCCAGTTCGTAATTTGTGGAGCTTTGAACACACAGCCAGTTGTCAAAGCACAGCATGTAGTGGAAGAAACAAAACAGACCCCAAACATTTTGTGTGTATACGTGTGTGTGTGTGTGTGTGTGTGTGTGTGTGTGTATTTTCTTCTTTTAATAGAATGGTCACTCAATGACCATTCTTGCTGTTCCAACTGACCTTTTATTATATATTATCTATCCTATACATTGTGCCAATCTTTCTTCTGTGGCATGTGGAAACATTGGAGTCATTCCAAAAACTTAACAGTTATCTGTCCAAAGTGTCTAAAAAAATTGCAAAGCTTTCTATGCCTGAGTTACAGTCATTAATGGATGTGTGTCTGACTGATGCTGTTAGAGCAGGTAGTATAGGGCTGCTGAGAGTCTACCTACATCCCCAACTTAGTGTTGTACCGGCAATTTGCATCAACTCCAAAGTACCTAAATACTATTTTCCGCTCTTCAGAGTTGCTATTTAAACTGGATTTTAAATTAGCAATTCTTCTGTTAGTGCCAGTTGTTTTGAAGAGTAAGACTGGTTTTATTCAAGCCTGGCAAACTCTCTTTCATTAAAAGTTGCACAGGCTCAGTGTATAAAATGTTAAAAGAATAAAAAAAAACCAAAAAACCACCAAACCATGAAACACACACACACAAAACCACATCAAAAAACCCAAACCCAAACTCTTCGGTTAAAAACTCATTTAAAACTGAAAAAAAAGTGATATCATGATTGGATTTTCAACAGTTTTTGAGATCAACAGACTTCAACTCTTGCAGTTAAGAATGAATTTTTCAAAAATACTTGTTTGTAGAAAGGTAGTTAATGGCAGTATTTTCCAAGTTAACTAGTCTTAACTAGTTTTAAGGACTTGCAGTAAAGGCGCAGTGTGGCCTGATGGGACCTGTCACCAAAGACAGTGTCCTAAATATTCTTTTCTTTGTTTTGAAGCACCCCTTTGATTCACTTCTGCCTTCCTGAGTGGATGATGTTGGTGATACACTTGCACAGGCAAGCTAAAAGAAAAATAAGGATAAGTATTGTCTTTGAAAAACTTCAGGACATGAATTTAGTCAGCAATACCCTTTATCTTTGAAAGAAAGCTAAGCATTCACACAAATACGTGAAGCCTCAAAATCAAGAATATGTGAAATATATATAGCTCCTGTCATCAGTCTTGCTGATGCAGATGAAAACAAAGTTTTAAGTTGGTTTTGCTTCCTTTTCCTTTTGCATTATTTATGAAGTTAAGTCTGATGATGATTTTGTAGTCTGTGTTTGTAGTGGATGCCTGTACATTCTGCTGGCACCGTCATTAAACAAGGAATTGTATTATCTGCCACACCAAGCTCTGAAGTTCTAAATTATTCAGAAATGTTTTTGTTGTGAGCTGGCACATTCTCATTAGCATGTATGTGGTCAGCCAGGCTGAATCAGTCATGCAGGGAGAATTTGCGAACTGCCAGGCTTGTCACCTTCTGTTAACTCAGAAAAGAAGCTTGGCCTGAAACAAGTCTTGACTGGGAAGTATGTGGACGGTATTGATAGCAGATGGTACCCACTGTTATCTCTGAAGGAACTCGGCTGCATGTTGATGGGCCAGGCTGAAGAGCAAGGACGTGGTTAGGAAGTGATTTTGTTACTCATTTGAATATGCAGAGATAAGGAAAGAAGAACTTACTGCCTTGTATTGCTGAAGAATAACTGTCCAAACTTCTGTGACTTAGGCATCTGTCACTGATTGACTGAATGCAGTACTACTGGGGAGAAGTCATGGGCACAACTGTGCTCCATGTACCTGATTCCTTCTTAAAATAATTTTCTGGAATTTAAGAGAATACTGTCCAGTGCTTTTATTGCTTTAAATATGGAAAAAAAAAATCCCTTTTATTCTCATAACTTCTATCTAAAGCAAGTATTTACATGTTTGTTTTTAGCAAGGAAACAAGATCTCAGTAGCCAAGTATAACTTCAATTTGCATGAAAATTGAAGGCATCACAAATGGGAAACAAACAGCAAATCTCTTTTGCTTTGGTGCTGGCTTTCATGATGTATAGAGATATTGATACTTTTGGTTTATAGGATGAAATCTTGGTTATTTTGAAATTGAGGAGTGTTTTTACAATGATTTAAAGATGGGGGAAATCCATTTCATCTGAGAATTTAATCCGAGATTACTGTTCCCGACTTCCAGGATTTTCAGCTAAAATGAGTTTTAAGGATGATGAGAGAATGGTGTTTGTGCAAGACATGTAATACTATAGGACAGAATTATGCTTTTTACATGGTGTTTTGGTCTGCTATGAAGGAAATGGTGAAGATCAGATTTTTTTTTTTTTATACCATGTCCTTTTTCTTTTCTGCTTCAGACTTCACTTAGTGAGGCTACATCTGCAAATAACCGAGACTTAATGCAAGTTTGATGGCTGACTCTGACAGAGCTTGATGTTTTATCAGCAAATTAAAGCATGAAATTTAATCTTTATTTTCCTTCAGCAAATAATATTTCTGCATTGCAGAGTTGTGGCAGCTGCCCACAAACGAGTCTTTGATCTTAAGCTTTCTTTCAGGTTACATGGGGAGCAGTTAAGTGCTTTTATTCTAGAGCAGTATCAGGGGCTATAGCAATCTTTTTCAGGACCCTGATTAGTATCACAGGAGGCTGAAAGCTGTGTCAAATAAGCCAAGAAATTATTTAGGGGTGGTCTCTGTGGGTTGGAGGTCAGGTTGCTGGTTCACAGGTGATAGAAAATGCATGGCAGGTAAAGTGGAGGGACTAGAGATGGTGTGTCCATAAGAGGAAATGGCTTTGCAATTGGCAAAGAATGGAACCCAGGCTTGAATTTCTCACCAAAGATACTCACTTCTGCTGCTTATTCTTTGGTTATAATACTGTAAATAAGCAGAACAGTACCAAATAAATAGCTGACTTCATAGTTACACACTTCTCTCTATATTTGATATGGCCCTATAGTATTTTAAGATTTGACTTATTTCTTGGGTCAACTAGAAATTTTGTGTATGTTAATACACATATTATTATTATAATTTTTTTTTTTTTAAAGTATTCATGTTATTTTGCTTATCAACCGTAGGGGCTTTTTTTCCTTTACCTAGAATAGAGAAGTCATCATTTCTCAGACACTGCAAGTGGTTGCTAGAGAGTATTTCACATGAATCTTCCTGAGTTGAAAAAAGAATAAAATTCCATAATGGTCATTTGGCAGTCTGAGGTAGCTTCAAATCTGAGCTGCCAAGCTTAAATGAGTTTTTGATAGGAAGACAAAAATTGAAGGCAGAAAATTAGCAGCAAATTTGTATTATTAGTTGTCCACAACAGAAAATATGACCTTGATGATCATAACTGGATTTGAAAGTAATTATTGCTATCCTGGCAGACAATACTGATAAATGGGATAGTATCACTATTGGTTCAGTAACTCCAGTCTAATAAAATGGTGCACATATTTAAAGCCATAGGTCTGTGTGCCACTGCTGCATGTCTGACCAAGATTGCCTGTTTAGTATTGATTTTTAGTAGTGATTTTTATACAAAATACTGAGCAACTGATCACCTGTTACAGCTCCATTGCCTTTAAATGAAATCAATGCTTCCAGATGATCTGGCAAAAAATCACATAGGTCTTTGGGTTTTTATCATCCCATTTTCTGCCCTACTTTGAAGGTCTGGGAGCAGATTCATGAACTGTGTCAAGGGTGCAAATGGCTGTTCAGCTGTTGGGTGGAGAGAGTGATGTTCCCAGTGTGTCTCTGGAGAGCATTTATTAATGTTTTTCTAGAACACCATGAGATGTGTTTTCTGGAACATGTCAGGAACTTCACAAGCAGTAAACACTATCAGCTGTTCTGCAGGATGCTTCCATGGCATATAGATATTGAGGAAAGCTTATAGTTTGTACTTATCCATAATGATGAGTGACCAGTTCTTTGGTATCTGAGATCTAAAAAGCCATGTTCAGGGTTGATTCCAAGGGGTTTTAAGTCAGAATACATAAGAAGTTATGTGTGCATTTGTTTTATTGTATGTACAATTTACTGGTAATATCTAGTGCTCCTTCTTTCAGAGAAGCATGGAGTTTGTAAAATAGGTGTGTGAGTACTCACACAGGATAAAGGATCAGGCTAAAAATCAATATTGTGGTTGAACTAAGTAGTTAAAATACTTAACAGAGGAGGTATGTTAACATTATGAAAATGTCATGGATGGCTTAATCTTTATTGGATATGGGAGTACATAAATCAGAAGGCTCCTCTCAACTTTAGTTTGGTTTTAGACTTTTTT